>PVJC01030463.1:0-21187 GCA_004026665.1 Murina feae | reverse complement strand
GGGAAGTGGGAAAGGAAGGTAGCAGGGGACGGGTGAGTGGGAAAGAGTTGGCGGCCTGCTTGGCAGCTTCCCAGGTCCCTTCCGGGGATCAGGGAGCAGGAAAAGGCTGGCCTGACCATGAGGCAGGGTTTTCCCTGCTTTCTGGTGGCTGGAGGAAGATGGGCAGTAGGCAAGCTTGGGAGGCAGGCCGCACCCAGCCCTGGCCACACTCAAAAAAGAGAACAACATGCTGGGAGGGCAAGAGTCTGAGAGATCAACATAGAGGGGGTGCCTGCTCCAAGCCTGGGGGCAGGCCCCCAGCAGGTATACACACACAGGAGGACTGCTCCGAGCCTCAGATGCGGCTGGGGGCAGGTCCCCAGTGGTGACACACACACACACAAAAGGCGCCTGGCAGGCTGGGGCCATCATAGGACATCCACTGAGGGGTCCCAGACTGTGAGAGGGCACAGGCCGGGCTGAGGGACTCCCTCCACCCCGAGTGCACAAATTTTTGTGCACCGGGCCCCTAGTTAAAACTATAAAGTCAGTCCTACATACAGGATCTAGCTCCCAGCTTCCTCTCTGATCTTACCTGCCACTATTCTGCCGTTAACTCACTTAACATTAATACACTAGGCTGATTCTGTTCTTTGCCCTTCAAACTCCAGATAGCTATGTGATTTGCTTCCTTGCTCCCTTCTCCTCCTCCCACCCTGCACTATCTTACTCTGATTTATTTTCCTCCTTAGTACTTATATACAAACAGTATATAAATATGTGCTAGTTTATTGTTGTTTGTCTTACCTCCACTAGAATGTGAACTCCATGACAGGTATGCCAGTAGTGTCTAGACTAGTATCCAGCAAATAGTAGACACCAACTACTTAATGTGAATTAAGCAGTAACTTTACTTTTTAATCGTCACCTGAGGATATACCCGCCCCCCCCCAATTGATTCTAGAGAGAGAGGAAGAGAGAGGGAGAGAGAAACATTAACATTAGAAATAAACATCAATCAGTTGCCTCCTGTACACACCCCAACTGGGGATCAAATCCAAAAACTGAGTATGTGCCCTGACCAGGAATTGAACCTGGGATCCTTCACTGCCAGGGACAGTGATCCAGTCATTGAGCACACTGGCCAGGGCAGTAGTAACTTCTTAATGTAGTTATTTTCACTGTGACACTTTAAAAACCAGTAAAACAGCACTAGCACAATTATAGCATGACATATATTGGAAGATATAACTTTGGTGATATTTTAGGGTGACTTCAGAGGAAGAACAATAAAACAAAGCAAAACAAAGTTGGTGAGACGACTTCAAAGCAGTGTTGCTGGTCCAAATAGGTATCTAATCTAATAAAAGAGTAATGTGCAAATTGGCCCTCACTTCATTACACCTAAGCCACGCCCACCAGCCAATCAGAGCGGCTGTATGCAAATTAACCCAGCCATGATGGGGGCTGGCAGCCACGGAGCTAGAGCAAACAGGAGGCTTCCATTGCACCAGCGATGGAGGAAACTGCCTGCCTAGGCCGCTGAAGGCAACAAAGTTTCAATTATAGAAGCCACGGAGCTAAAGCAAACAGGAGGCTTCATTTCACCAGTGATCAAGGAAACTGCCTGCCTAGGCAGGCTCTGGCCTCCGCTCAGGGCAACAAAGTTTCAATTATAGAAGATAAATAAACCCCAGAAACCTGATTCCAGCCAGCCTCACTGGGACGTTGGGTCAATGGGAGCTGTGGCCAGACATCAGCCATCAGCCTGCTGTTGCCATCAGCCCCTCACCCAGGCTGGCCAGGCACCCCCGGGGGGTGGGACAGACACCAACCATGAAGGGGCTGTGGCCAGACTGCAAACAGCCATCAGCCCCTCACCCTGGCTGGCCAGGAACCCAGTAGTAACCCCATCCTGATCCAGGACACCTGTCATGGCAAACCAGCTGGCCCCCACCCATGCACCAGGCCTCTAGCCTATATAATCCTATATAATAAAAGGGTAATACGCAAATTGACCCTAACAGCAGAACGACTGGGAATGACTGGTCACTATGACGCACACTGATCATCAGTGGGTAAATGCTCAATGTAAGAGCTGTCCCTGGTGGTCAGGGTACTACCACAGGGGGAGCTCTGCTCAGCTACAAGCCAGGGGTGGTGGGAGCCTCTCCTGACTCCTCAGCAGCACTAAGGATGTCTGACTGCAGCTTAGGCCTGCTCCCCGCTGGCAAGTGGAGATCCCCTGAGGGCTCCCAGGCTGCCAGAGGGATGTCTGACTGCCAGCTTAGGTCCAATCACCTGGGGAGTGGGCCTAAGCCAGTAGGTGGACATCCCCCGAGGGGTCCCAGTATGTGAGAGGGCACAGGCTGGGCTGAGGGACCCCCCCCTGGGGTGTGGCCAGCCTGAGTGCTGGCGTGAGGGTCATTTTCAGGCTGCCCACAGTTCCTTCAGGTTTTGGGTCCCTACTGGGGTACCTGGCCAGCCTGGGTGAGGAGCTGAGGGGCATTTTCAGGCTGGCCACAGTCCCTTCAAGTTTTGGGCCCCTACTGGGGTACCTGGCCAGCCTGGGTGAGGGGCTGATGGCTGTTTTCAGGCTGGCCAAGTCCCCCCCCCCAGTGGGATCCCTCACCCCATTGGGGTGTGGCCAGCCAGGGTGCGGGCCTGAGGGCCGTTTTCAGACTTTCAGGCTTCCCACAGTCCCTTCAGGTTTGGGGTCCCTACTGGGGTACCTGGTCAGCCTGGGTGAGGGGCTGATGGCTGTCTGCAGGCTGGCCAGGCCCCCCAGTGGGGTCCTTCACCCCATTGGGGTGTTGCCAGCCTGGGTGACGGGCTGAGGGGCATTTTCAGGCTTTCAGGCTGCCCACAGCTCACATTGACCGAATGTCCCAGCAAGGCTGGCTGGAAGCAGGTTTCTGGGGTTTGTTTATCTTCTATAATTGATTCAGTGTTTCTTTAAGCAGAGCCTAGGCAGGTAAGGAAGCCTTCTGTTGGCTTCAGCTCTGTGGCTTCTATAATTGAGACAATGTTGCAAATATGTTGTTGCCTGGAGCCGGGAGAAACCCAGCGGCTGGCAAACAGTTTTACCCCAGCTGCAACGGAAGCTGCCTCTTTACTCAGCTCCGTGAGTGCCTACCTCCATCTTGGCTGGGTTAATTTGCATACAGCTGCTCTGATTGGCTGGTGGATGTGGCTTAGGCATCCCAAAGAAACGGTCAATTTCAATATTATGCTTTTATTAGATAAGATAATTGAAACTTTGTTATCTTGAGTGGAGGCCTAGGCAAGCAACGGAAGCCTCCTGTTTGCTTCAGCTCCATGGCTTCTATAATTGAAACATTGTTGCTTGAACAGAGGCCTTTCGGCCTAGTCAGGCAGTTGCAACGGAAGCGTCTTGTTTACTCTAGCTCTGTGGCCGCTGGCCTCCTTCTTGGCTGGGTTAATTTGTATACTGCCGCTCTGATGGGCTGGGAGGTGTGGCTTGGATGGTGGGCGTGGCTTAGGTGTCTTGGAGTATTGGTCAAGTTGCATATTACTCTTTTATTAGATTAGATAGTGGCCTTATGCACAAAATTTGGTGCATTCGGGCCTGGGGGTGTGGGAAGCGGGGAGCGGGGTTCCCCCAGCCTGGCCTGTGCCCTGTCACAGTGCAGGAGCCCTGTGATTCATTGCCCCAAATAGGGAGGCCTTGCCCATCCATCCAGGTCTCCTTGATGAATTGCCCCAAAAGGGTAGGCTGGAGCGGTGGGAGGCCTGTGGACCCCTGGCTGGGGCCACTGTGGAGAGGCCTCTCTGTGTGCCTGCAGACCCCTGGCACAGATGCACAGAGAGCCCTCTCGCCTCAGCCCCGCCCCCGTCCTGGAGGCTGCGAGTCCCCGCCCATTCGTGCCTGCTGGGCACCCAGCCTGCTGATCAGTTTACTGTGATGGCATCCTGATCAATTTGCATTTTACCCTATTATTAGTATAGATAGGCAACCACTAATTGAACATTTTGTTTCTCCATTTTCAGTTGTCAGCTGGAGCATGTTGTTTTCATAGGAAAGATGTTATACACTAAGTTTGATTTCCATTGTTACTTAGAGTGACCATATAAAGTTCCATACAAATAGGACACTTTAGAGAATGAAAATAGGTGAAATAAATAATTACACCTGGTCACTGGTCTTGGACAACCCTAAGATTGTCCTTGGCAAACCCTTGGTCATATGGTCACCCTTATTGTAACTCAAATATGCGGGAAAGGCCATCCTGAGTGCTCCTGGACACTTGGGACTGTGGAAAATATGCCTTTGCTTATAGAAAATATGAGTTGTAATATAATGCCACATTTTGTTTCATCTTTCCCCTTTCCTTCTCAGCCCAGCATGCTTTACTTGTTACCTTTGCCCTGGTCAGGGGAAGAGGGGAATCTTTTCCCTCTGCTGTTCTAGAATCTAGAATAAATTTTAGTATTTCTTCCCCTATATCCATCTACTTGCCCACATCCAAACTCCATTCATCTTCTCTACCAGTCCCCCACCCCCCAATATTTTTTTAAAGATTGAATGAACTCTTTTGGTAGATGAATGTCTTTTCTTTGTTTATGTATAGAGGAGTTTCAGTGAAGTGTTAAGAATTTTTCTTTAGTGCTAAGAATTTTAAAAGTTAACAAATAACATCCATTCCAACATTCTCAATTTGTCCTATGAGTTAACAATTTTGCAGTTTTCTTGATTCTTACTTTTGTACAATGTTTTCTTGAAAACACATCTTGTCAAATGTTCCTGTGACTACCAAACGCCGGTATAATGTTCTATCAACAAGATAGATCACAAACATATAAAAGAGATGGTTAATTGCAATCAAAGTTGATTTTATACAATTAACTTGCCATTTGGTGGTTATTGCATTAAATATCCTTTAAGATCATTGTGTTCCATTTTATTGTCTGTAAAACATGCACTCTCTTCACTATGTTCAGCTCTTTCAAGGATAAGCAAATTGGCATAAGCATACCATACTTAAGAAAACATTCCTCATTTCCTTAAAATTAGCACTTATATAAGTTAGTGTAGGGGGTAGACAGATCGGTATGTAGCCTATTAAAAGTATGTGAGTTGCACAAAACCAGGGATGGTTTGAGATAATATTCTCTCCAGGTTTAAGCAGCTTTGATTTATACAACAAGCTTGTTTTGACAGCAAAAATATGAGCCCATTTTGATTCAGTGTGCTAGCTTCTCAGTTGACTATTATTTCTGGTGCCACCACCATTATGTTTCGTTTAGAAGAACTGCCTGGTACTCAGTAGTGACTGATTGGGTGTGTGTGTATTTAAATTTGTGGAAATACTCGATATTTCCCTTCAGTAGTGTTTTTCTGGTGCAAATATGTATGTTGTTTATCTCAAAAATAAGGATGTCAGTTTCTCCTGTCTATTCCCCCAGTTACCCATTTCTCTTTCTCAGTCCTATTTTTCTCATTCTCCTTCCCATTCATATGCTGTGATTTGAAACCAGGAGCCACTGCCCACGAGAAGGCTTGGAATGAATTCTCTGAGTAAATGTTTCGGCGCAATTCATAGTTAAATCATCCCGAGTATTTACATTAATCATTATAGGGGTCTCATGAATCAGTGGAAGGTTACCATGAGATTTAGCATTGTCATCTTGTGGTAGCATAATTATTAATTCTATATTTTCTTTCCTTTGGGAAATGGAGCCGTGGTGTATTGTTCTTCTGAGTAGCTATACAAGGCTGTCTTAATTTTCTGAAGGTCAAACTTGAGGAGATTTTGACACTGTCCCTGAATAGCATGATAATTTATCAGGAATGAGTGTGTTGGCTCAGTCCCATGGAAAAAGATTTACTATTCCCTTCCTGCTTTTCACTGTCAGCTTCAGATCTCCGTAGGTATGGCTGATAGTTTAGGCAGATATTTTTTTTTATCCTCAAGATTGACCAAATACTCCTTTTATATAGGACTGGATTACTATTTTCTTCTAGTCTATGCTTGCTTTTGTCTTATAACATTGTCCTGAGAACCAATAAATGTTTATTTACCTGAGAACACCTTTTTGGGACAAATTCTTTAAGGATTTGGATCTGCTTCTCTGTTTCCCTTTTGAAGAATTTTAAATTCCTTTCATAAAACCACTTTCTAGTGATTGATTGGCTAAGAAGAATAACTTGGACTTCATGTCCTGTGACATCTGCACTGCCTGTGTGTTTTGTTTGACCTTCAGCATCCCTGCAAAGTATTGTCCATGATGCAAATCTGCCTCGTATGAAAGTTTTGATGTTATTATAGTTTTAGCAAAGAGATTATATAGCACCAAGCTCAAATAAGTTACTTTATTAGTCTTTTATCCTTCTTGGTATTAGACTAAATTGGACCAAAACAGTGCCTGAGCTGTTTCATTCAGATAACTGCAAGGGGTCTATCTGTTTGGCTGTTTAGCTGTCCACAGTCGGTGGTCCTGCCTGATGTGAAGGAGAGCACATTCTGTTTAATCTGCAAGATTGCCGAGAGGCAGAAGGGATATCGCTTTAGGTGACAGTATTGTGTTTTCACAGCAGAATAAATTCCAGTGTTTTACAGCTAAAGGAAATGCAGCAAAATTGGTGATTGCTGCAAGATGACATGGCTTATGAAACAGAAACAAATTAAAAAATACTGTATGTGGTGAGGACCAAAAGTTGCCTCGTGGAAGAACTTCAGGACAATTAGAACTGTTGAGAAATGGGAGTTCTCTCATGAGGGAGAAGGTTGTGCCTTTCACTTTTCAGACATCCTTCCCAGTGAAGCAGCCGTCTCCTGCCCTCCATGAGAGTTTGAGTGAGATAGCTTCTAGGGCCTGTCAGGACACTTAGAAACTCATAATTCTGTTGATTCTACTTTGAGAATAATTAGAGGAGGCAAACATATTGTCCAGCAGAGAGCTGTCGATTAGAGTGGTAGTTACTTTAAGAGAGTGGGGGTAAGGGGGAGAGATCAAACAAAGGACTTGCATGCATGCATACTAGTATAAGCATAACCGGTGGACACAGACACCAGGGGGTGAGGGTATGAGCAAGGGGGTGGGGGGGTGGAGGCTGAGGGGGGTGGCCATGAGGGAGTAAGGACACTTACGTAATAGCTTAATCAATAAAATAAATAGGTACTCTGAGATATTTGGAGGTACTTTAAAAATACTTTCCTATCATAGTAGCTCATACCATCTAACATCCTAACAAATCCAGTCTTAATTGATAGTTTAACAGTTAATTTCAGCTGTATCTTTTTAAATGGGGCCAAAATTAATGAAGTATTACAGTTCTCAGCTATTTATATCAACAGAGCAGTGGTAAGGAGGGCTGGCTCTGGAATCAGAATGCCTGGGTTTGAATTTTTGGGAAAGTTATTGAAATCCTTAGAGCACTTTCCATTTCTAACAAAATAACAATTGTTTGGGGGATAAAGTAAGATAGTGCATATAAAATTACCACAATTAAAGTTAAACAATCAATAAAAGTTTGCTGTGGAGCCAGGAAGAGGTTTTAGGGAAAGTAGTTTTTGCTTATTTTAAGGAATAACTTTAAACCAAGAAAGGACATAAACTTTCTATGAAGACTTCAGTACTTATTGATAGCATTTTAATCGATTTAAAGGAAAAGATAGTTGCTAACATTAGTCAGTCTACGCTGGTTGTCTACTGGCACACAAATGATTTCTAAACTTTTAATATGTGTATTTTGAAATTAGACTTATTGTGTCATAGAACCTGAGACATGGTTTGAAAGTGCCAGTCCTGGTTGAAACCTTATGTCTCATAATCTTTAAAAAAAAAATTGCAGATTCTTCTGATTCCATTTTTAGAATTCCTGGTGGCCTTTTTTGGTCATCATAGAATAACAGTCTCAGGGGTTGTCAACTCAGAAGGGCCTTTCAGCAAGAGATTTAATGCTCCAGTTTTTTGTTGTTTTTTTAATGTGTTTTTATTGACTTTTGAGAGAGAGACAGGGAGAGGGATAGATAGAAACATCAGTGAGAGAGAAACATCATCAATTGGCTGCCTCTTGCACACCTGCTACTGGGGGTTAAGCTCACAATCCAGGCATGTGCCCTGACCAGGAATTGAACCAGTGACCTTTTGTTTCATGGGTCTGGGACTTCTCGGGGGAAGTCCACCTGCGGGAGTTGGGAGCGGCCAGGCACTTCGGGTGTGGGGTGCAGGCCGGTGTTGGGGGGCCCCAGGCTGAGACGCATGTGTGCGAGGCCAGACCAGTTGGGCAGGGTGGTGGTGGCAGCGTGCCTGGGGAAGCTGCCTGGGAGGGCGCATTGTATACCCACAAGCATTGTGCAATTAAACATAGTAGAAACATGCGCTTTCTCTTTTCTTTCTTTTCCATTTAATCAGACTGAGCCACAGCAACACGTGGCCAGGTTCAGTTAGTTTTTATATAAGTAACTCAGAGCAAGTGGCTAAAGACATTATGTGCACTAGATTATAAAATGTTCTTAAACCTATGTTGTTGATATCTTTGTTTCCCAGTTTTATACATAAGGAAAACTAAGCCTTGGAGAAGTAAAATATTAGGTTGAATTTTAAAAATTACTGATAAGTGATAATCTTTCATTGAGAACAGAAACAATTTGACATAGTTCAACCTAATACTTTACTCAATGTTGTTAACTAGATATGTCTGTGTATCTCTGTTCTGATTCATTTTATGGTGATTTTTGTCACTTGAGTCTTAGGAGATTGTCGTTTTTAGGTTCTTGGGTGTACCTTCCTGTCGTTACTATGTCTTACCTGACATATTATTTTCTTTCATTAAATGAAGAGCCTGAGGGTCAGAGAGTTTAAATGATTTGTCTAAAGTTGCATAGGTTATGTGCCAGGTAAATAAATCCTCATACTACAAACTTTTTTTCCTTTTGTGCCAGAATGATTACTCTGGAGCCATGAGATATGAGAAACTGTTACAAAGGAACTGTTTGCACTTAACTTGTCTGAGAAAACACTTAGCATGTAATCTTTTGTGTGTGTGTTATTCCTTATCCAAAGATAGTTTTCCATTGATTTTTAAAGAGTGGAAGGAAGGGGGAGAGACACAGAGAGAAACATTGATATGAAAGAGACACATTGATTGGTTGCCTCACACGCACTCCAACCAAGCCTGGGAATTGAGCCTACAACTAAGGGATGTGCCCTTGTCTGAAATCAAACCAGAACCTTTCATTTTCAGCCTGAGGGTGGACACTCTATCCACCGAGCCACACCAGCTGGGGTAGCCATGCTTGAAAGTTTCTGAAGCTCTCTTTGAAGCTATTGACATGTAGGATTTGTTTATAGAACAGGAGTTGTTGTTTTTTTTGTCAGAGACAATGTAATGATTTTTTCATCTCTACATAAGGAAATATTTTAAAGCCAAAACAAACAAACAAAAAAAGATAGATTGAACAGAAATTCTTGTTTGCTGGTTTTTAGTTTGATTTGGTTTGGTTTGGTTTGGTTGGTTTTTATTTGCTTTCTTTCCTTTTAGAAGAAAAGCCAACTAAACTGAGATGCATTGAGACATCCTTTTATAAAGAACGAGTTGTCTCAATGGACCTTTGATTGCATGTCAAAAGCTCTATATAAAATGTTTTTGTGGATGTAGATGTATATCACACTACTATTCCAGAAAGCTCTTATATCTTTTTTCACCCTCATTTCTGGGTAGCTACTATGATATGCTTTTACTCAAGTATGTATGACCTCCACACTTTTCTCTTTTCTTGCCCCCCCCCCCATGATATTTCTATTTTCTTTTGGAATGAAATTATGATTACTTGAAAATCATTCTTTTCTCCACAATAGCCCATCAAGTCAACAGAACTTCCTAGAATGTTTTGCTTTGTTTCTTTCTGATGATGATCTTTATTTGACATATTGCTATAGTGGGATTCTCTGTCTGGAGGACTGCTTTGGGTCATTCCAGCATGAACTGCTATGGCTAAAAAGAGTTGAGCCTTGAACCGCACAGGTTTGAACTGTGCGAGTTCACTAACACGTGGGGTTTTTTTTCAGTGAACATTTCTCTTCCTTATAATTTTCTTAACATTTTCTTTTTTCTAGCTTACTTTATTAAGAATACAGTATATAACAGACTAAATATGTGTTAATCCACTGTTTTGTTATTGGTAAGGTCAACACTAGGTTATTAGTAGTTAAGTTTTGGGTGAGTCAGAAGTTATATGGGGATTTTTGATTGTGCCGGACAGTCAGTGGCTCTAACCCCCTCATTGTTCAAAGGTCAACTGTGTAATTATCCTGAAATAGTTACTTCTGCATTGCTCCTACCAATTGTGTGTGAAATAAGAATTACAATAGGCTTTAGAAGCAGTTAGAAACACATGGTTTTGTTGCAGCTGGCATGGCTGTTTGATACGGATAAATGCTGAAGTACAAAAAAAGACAAATGAAAATCTATTCCTTTCACCTGTTTTGTTATTGAGTTAATAGCAATAAAATAGGTAACTATGCACCTAATCTGACTACTCTTGCCATCTCGGGATAGGTGATAGGAAGAAATAGATTGAGTTATTGCTATCTTTGTACATAATACTGTTAATTTTAAAAAATTGATTTTGCTTTCTAATGGGGTCACTCTGACATGACTTCATCAAATTAGTCTTGTCAGGATGTCCTTTATTTCAAGGTGTCCTTGTCAGGATCAAGTTTTTGTGGGTATAATTGCATATTTTTCCAACTTTAAGAGGTTCAAAAATATGTGCTAACAATGGAAGAAAATTTACTGATTTGTGGACCTCTTAAGGCTAGCTTTGAAAAACACTCTACTTGACATAATACTTCTTTGGCATTTACAGTGATCAGTGCAAGCTGCCATAACAGAGTACCATAGAGTGGCTTAAACAACAGAAATGTATTTTCTCACAGTTTTGGAGGCTACAAGTCCAAGATCAGGATTGGTGTCTAGTGAGGTCTTCCTTTTAGGTTTGGAATCTACTTTCTTGTTGTGTCCTCACATGGCTTTCCTCAGCGTGAATATGTTGCAGGAGAGAGATCTCTGGTGTGTCTTCCATGTGAGGAGGACACCAGTCCTGTTAGATTAGGGTCCCACCATTATGACATCTTTTAACCTTAGTTATCTCATTAAAGACCCTGTTTCCAAATACAGTCAGTTAGGGGTTTACAATATGAATTTGGGAGGGGGGATATTTAGTTTATAACAGCATTGAATATGTTAAAAGATGAATTAGATCTCATTGTAATCTTTAAAAGGGCTCACTCTGATGTGGAAGCTCAACATATAAAAATTATCTGTATATAATCTAGTAAATAAGATAGCAGATATATTCAAAAGATAGTATTATTTTAGCTGGATAATGAAAAAATTGTAGGCTTTGCTATGAACAGAGAAAATATAGGCATTTTGGGGAAAGGTATTGCATAACATCCCATTCCAGGGTTGAGCTGTAGTTAATAGTGACCACTGCAGTTTTAAACCAGAAAGTGACAACCTGATTTATATTTTAGAAAGACAGCCGTGACCATCTGGCCCAGACTCCAGATAGATGTAGAACTCCCTAATTCTTGAAAGCACTTAATCAAAGCTGTTTCTAAGTAGTACTTCTCACTATATTTCTTGAAAGAGCTTTCTTCTATCTTATAATTTGGGAGTCTTTTCTAATGTTGACCTTGAATTTTCCTTATGTAGTTTAAAGCATTTTTACATTGCTTTCTTCTTTGACCTTAATAAAACTCAAAACACCTTCATTTTTATCACAACCACTGTATTTATAGATTCTTATGCACCTTCTTGCTTTCTCTGAACTAAGCCATATGTATTAAGTGTTTAAAACTTAATAATTTTTGAAGTGCTCTTTAAACTCTCACTTTCTTGATGTACCCCATGAATTGTGAGCATAAATGCATATGGTATAGCACCAAAAAGGATTAAGTATTTGTTTCCTTTTGAAAGCTCTGTGAATGGTCAGACTGGGAGCTTCATGTAGTCTTCCCCTCTCCTACAAGATAGAGAGGTTCCTCGGTGTCATTACTGCTTCCTATAGAAAGATTGGCTTTGTCAGAGATTTTTTTTATAGATCACTTTGATTATGTGGAAACCTTAGGTATGAATTAAAGATGATAAGCATAGTGTGATTATAATGGCAACCTCATATTTGAGGTAAAACAATCTGGGAAAATATACCTTATAAAATAAAGAAATTAGTAGAGTTCAGCCTAGAGTAGAAAAGACGTTGAGGATATTTAAAAACAGTCTCGAATATATAAAAGTATATTTTTCAGGTGATTATGATAACTTCATTTTCTTTTAGTATCTGATAGAAACATGTGAGCCTAAACTGATATCGAAGGAATTGGGTTAAACACCTTGAAATGGCTTACCGCAAGAGTTGTGGAGCTGGGAAATTTCAAGGGAAGGTTGTGGGTCAGGCACCATCTTTTATGGGAAAGAGTTGAGTAGATGTGTTTTTAAGAGTCCTTTAAATTTTATGTGTATGTGCTATTTTAAGATATTGTGGGTTTTACAAAAATCATAATTTATATTTCGAATAAAACCCATGCTTGATAGAAAGGAGGAAAGGTTGTTCTTGCTGGTTAGAGAGCAGAACTATAAATAATTAGCTTTGTTGCAACTTTTTATTTCTGCTTTTAGGCAGAGTCATTTTTCAATGATAGTTTTAAAACTGTCTTTATCTTACCATTAATGACAAACAAGTTAGAATTACTAACAAACTTTTTTTTTACATATCGCCTATCAGAAAGAAACAAAGATTCTATGAGCTACTTCCAGGTGTAGAGAGCATTTTACTTTCAAGAAATTTATTGAAACCACCCAGCTTCCTTTCTTAAGTATATGGGACATTTCCTTTTCAGTCATCTTTCCCATTTACATTCACTCCAGTTTGACATTTCTATCACATCAAACTGCTACAAAAACTTTCTGAATGGCTCCAAACTCTTAGAATTATTTTCTAAGGATATAATTTACACACAATATAATGCATCTCATTGCAGCTCTGTGATACCCCCGTCACCAGTCTTGCATAGTTCTATAAAATTAATCTGACAGTGTGCTGCTCTCATTCTGTTGTTTAGCAATCTTCATATTTTGCTTTTGCTTACCAGCTAAAATTAGAACTCTAGCCACATCTCTTATGGATTATTTCACTCCATTTTGTGCCCACCACCAATCTGAGGGGTGCTCATTTTTCTCAACATTTCAGACCTTGAACTTTATTTACAAAGATCTACCAGGTCTGTAAAAACCTTGCTTGCTATATACATGGAGTGACCAGAAGTTGCTAAAGGGCCAGACCATTATAAATAAGGAAACAGATTGTTTACCACAACAGTAGAAGTGATTTTTTTTTCTTAAGATATGGGTAAACAACATGATTTAACAGCCTCTGAATGTGGGATATATATATACACACACACACACACATACTGAGTGGCCAGGTTATTATGACCACCTGATATTTGTAGGCAAATTAGCCGTACACTGCATCATATGGAATATGGAAGCCAAAGTCCTATTCGAACACCCTTATTGTCTGCAGTTACCAAGATAAAACATCTCCAATTCTCACAGGAACACAAGGATTGGACAGTCGAGCATTGGAAAAAAGTCATGTGGTCCGATGAATCACATTTCCAGTTGCATCATGCAGATGGCAGAGTGAGAATTTGGCAGAAACAGCATGAAAGCATGCACCCCACATGTATGAGTACAACCCTTCAAGCTGGTGGGGGCAGTGTTATGGTTTGGGGGATGTTTTCCTGGCATGATTTGGGCCCTTTAATTCGTGTGGAACAATGTCTGAATAGCACAGCATACCTAAGTATCACTGCTGATCAGGTTCATCCTATCATGTTGATGGCGTATCCCAATGGAAATGGCTTCTTCCAGCAAGACAATGAGTCATGCCACAGTGCTCGTATTGTGCAGGAGTGGTTTCAAGAACCTGAGGGAGACTTTACCTTGCTTAGGTGGCCCCCACAATCACCAGATCTCAATCCAATTGAGCATTTGTGGGACAAAGTTAAAAGAGCCATTAGGTAGCTGGTTCCACAACCATCAAATCTCACAGAACTGGACAGTGCTGTTCATGAGGCATGGTGTCAGATTCCTCGCATCACCTTTCAACATCTCATGGAGTCAATGCCAAGAAGAAATCACCGCAGAATTGAAGGCAAAAGTTGGCCCAACGAAGTACTGATGGTCATAATAATCTGGGCACTCATTGTGTACGTATGTATGTGTGTGTGTGTGTATTCCACATTCAAAGGCTGTTAAATTGCGTTGTTTACCCATATATTCAGAAAAAAATGACATACACTGTCATAAACCAACTGCTTCCCTATTTATAATGGTCTGGACCTCTGGCAACTTATGCGCAAATTAAATCTAATTTACCTATAAATGTCAGGTGGTCATAATTATCTGACCACTCAGTGCGTCTGTGTGTGTGCACACACGCACTGAGTGGCCAGATTACACACATATACATTTTAAATATTATTAGAGAAGAGAGAGCAAAAAGGAACTAAAGTGTGTTTATCGTATGGGCCAGGGGCTCTCCCATACGCTACCTCAATTAATTCTTTCTCTAAATGTATGGCATCTAGGTAGTAACATCTCAATTTGACAGAGGAGGAAATAGCTTCAGAGATATTAAATCATTTAACTGAACTTATGTAACCATGAGAGTTGGGATTTGAAGTTGAGTTTGCCTAATTCTAGAACTTCTCAGTCTCCTTAGTATATTAGTTTTTATTTAGCAGTGTGCCAGGTTATATATTTTCCAGTTTTATTTATTTTATATGAAAATGTGGTCTAAGGCAACTCCCAAACAGAAGCCTTCCTGCTTTCTCATTTAGAACATATTGGGAACATTTCTTTTCTGTCTTCCTTTTGTCTCTGTCTCACAGCAGGGTTATAGTTTGAATAGTGTTAACCCTTTCAATTCAGTAATATAAAGTAGTCCTTTTGTAATAATAAGTATATATTAGATAAATAAAATGTATGTATTTATTATTTTATCCTATGATAGAATATCCTTCAAGAACAAACCATTAGGAGAATCACTCACAAGTGGTTGAAATTGTCAGGTCTGAAACCAATGTATTTTATTAACTTTACTTCTTGGTAAAGAACTGAGTATCTTGAGGGTTGTCTAACCCTGAGGTAATTATGAATTGTGGGGGAGAAAGAAAACTAAAAGCATCTTCATCTTTGTAAACCTGATGAAACAGTCCAAATTACTCAAGAATTCTCTGAAGTAATTTTCTGGCTTTTCTAACTGTGCCTTTGAAGAAGTGTTTGCTCAAAATGTGTTCCCTCTTGTTTTTTAAAATCTGGGGGTAGGCATAATTAGTCTAATTTTTTGGTGCTAACTTAAAAAGATAATTCTCAACCATTATGATCTCAGGGTGTTCCATTCATGTTCTAATTCCTCATCTAACTCAGAAATGGAGGCAATGGTTAGAAAAGAGCAGGCCCTAGTCCAGGGGAATCCTCAATTGTTTAAGTAATAAGGTAATTTGAAACATTCTTTAAAACTAGTATGTAGTTAATGTGTAAATTTTGTGGCCTTTCATTGATGTATACAAGCCAGATTTCTGTTTTTTGTGTCTTTGTTACTTTGGTTTCTAATTCTCTTAGTGCTTTAGGAAATGACAGAAAATGTGTTTTAGTTAATATTATACAAACTTCCTATATAATAAAGAGGTAATACGCAAATTGACAGTCATGCCCTTGCACAAGATGGCCACCCCCATGTGGTCACAAAATGGCCAACACAAGATGGCCGGCAGGGAAGGGCAGTTGTGGACGATCAGGCCAACAGGGGAGGGCAGTTGGGGGGACCAAGCCTGCAGGGGAGGGTAGTTGGGGACGACCAGGCCAGCAGGGGAGGGTAGTTAGGAGTGACTGGGCTGGCAGGAGAAGGCAGTTGGGAGTACCAGGTCTGCACAGGAGGGCAGTTAGGAGCAACCAGGCTGGCAGGGGAGGGCAGTTGAGGGTGACCAGGCCAGCAGGAGAGGGCAGTTGGGAGCGATCGGGCCAGCAAGGGAGCAGTTAGGCATCGATCAGGCTGGCAGGCGAGTGGTTAGGGGGTTATCAGGTTGGCAGGTAGAAGCAGTTAGGGGCAGGCAGGCAAGTGGTTGGGAGCCAGCAGTCCCAGATTGTGAGAGGGATGTCTGACTGCCGGTTTAGGCCCACAGGAATCGGGCCTAAACTGGAAGTCAGACATCCCCCAAGGAGTCCCAAATTGGAGAGGGTGCAGGCTGGGCTGAGGGACACCCCCCCCCCCTCCAGTGCACAAATTTCATGCACCAGGCCTCTAGTATTTTAATAAAAAAGGATTCAGAGCAGTAGGCTGTAATTAGGACACCAAACTTCTTGTTTGTTCTGGGCCAGTGACATGACTTTTGACATATCATTTAAAATCTCTGGGTCTTTAACAACTCATTTATTTTAAAATGTTGCTTTCACATCTAAAATTGTATGATTCATTCATTCCTCTTGGTTGCAACTACCATTTAAAAATGGTTATCATTGGATACAGACAATAGGGTAGTGAAGGCTTGAGGCGGGGAGGGAGTTTGGCTAGAAAAGGTTAATGGGGAAAAGGGGGGCATATGTAATACTTTAAACAATAAAGATTTTTTTTTAATCAGTGGAAAAGACAGAAAAAGGTTATCGATAAAATCCTTAAACACTGATTTTTAAAATCATGAGTACATATATTATGTATCTGCTTTCCTTACATGCTTTCTGTTTAAGGACACTTGTAATAGTTTCATTAAAAGTTGAACTGTATTTTAGCAGGTTGCTCATTATGGTTGGTTGGAATAACAAAGAAAATTGAAGATTCAAGTCTCTTTTTTTTTCTCTGTAATAATAGTAATTATGAGATTTATGGGAAAATAAGAGTTCTTTGCCTTCAGACCCAACTATAATGGAATGAAATATCAGATATCATGCATGCTGCTTTCTTTTTTATTTTCAGGGAATACATAGACTTGGAGGATAACATATTATGAATAATTTTGCAGTTTTTCACTTCTGTAGTAATCTATGCAGATCACACCTTCAATATTGAGGCTTGCTTTATTTAAACAAGTGTTGTCTCAAAGGCAAGCACTGAATAAATAAATGTTGCAACTGTAGTGGTGGGCTGTGTGACTGATTTTATGGCAGATCTCCACATGTGGATTCTGTACTAGGGGAAGACTGAGCTACATTATTTTTGGTAGCGATCACATTTGCTAATGTTTCTTGCATAAACGTGCAGCCTGATGAGGCATTTAAAAGGTAAAGAAACTGGGGTCTAATAGAGACTAAATAATTAACCTTCTAGTAAGTAGCGGGAATGGTATTCAACCAACACCACCCTCACCCACCACCTCTAAAGGTCATGATTTGACCACTTCAGTTACACGGCCTTCCTACTTCAACAGTCCATGATCCTGTGAATTTCTAATTCAGAAGTACCTACCTTAAATCACATTTCAGCTTTGAAGATACCGCTCATATAAGTTGCTAAGCATTCCTTTGTAAATTTTCTACAGCCCACCCCATATCACTATGTATATTTGTGACACTGTTGTCCTATATAACTTCAAAATAGTTTGTACAACACTCTATAAGGTAAATGGGCAACTGAAGTATTATCCTACAAGTGAGAAAGGAGATTAGGCTCGTGGTATTTTGGTGGTAAACTGAATTTTCCTGGAAGCCGCTTCCTAACTGGTCCTGTTTTCAGTAAGCCCTATACCTTCAATGGTTGCTTTTAAAGATTAAAAAAAGAAAAGAAAAAAAGATCATTACCCCTTCTTGCATCTGTGCATCTGTTACCATGAATAAATTGTCCCAGCTTCCATCCAAGGCTAGCCTCTCCACTTGGGCTCTGGATCCCACCCTTTCCCTTCTTTCTATTTGGAAACTTTGCTCTTGGATAGTCCCATGTCTCTTTTGTAACATTGATTTCTTCCTCTTTCTCAGACTATTCTTATTAGCATGCAAACATGTTGTGTCTCCCATCATAAGGTGGGGGGGGGGTAGGGAATCTCTTCCTAGTTTCTACATTCTCCCTTGTTTTGTCACATTTATTGATTTATATATTTTTTATTTTTTTAATTAAGATATTACATATGTGTCCTTATCCCCCATTGCTCCCCCAATCCACCACTAATGCCCTCACTCCCCTGCTGTCTGTGTCCATTGGTTAGGCTTACATGCATGCATACAATTCCTTTGATCTCTCCCCCTGACCCTCACCTTCCCCTACCTTCCCTCCGAGGTTTGACAATCTGATCAATGCTTCTCTGTCTCTGGATCTGTTTTTATTCATCAGTTTATGTTTTTCATTATAACCCACAAATGAGTGAGATCATAAGATATTTATCTTTCTCTGACTGGCTTATTTCACTTAGCATAGTGCTTTCTCTAGTGCCATCCATGTTGTTGCAAATGGTAAGAATTCCTTCTTTTTCACCACAGCTTAGTTTTCCGTGTAGATGTACCACATATTTTTAATCTACTCATCTGCTGATGGGCACTTAATCTGTTTCCAAATCTTACTATTGTAAATTGTGCTGCTATGAACATAGGGATGTATATGTCCTTTCTGATTGGTCTTTCTGGTTTCTTGGAATATATTCTTAGAAGTTGGATCACTGGGTCAAATGGGAGTTCCATTTTTAGTTTTTTGAGGAAACTCCATACTGTTCACCACAGTAGCTGCACCAGTCTCCATCCCCACCAGCAGTGCATGAGGGTTTCTTTTTCTCCACAGCCTCGCCAGCACTGCACTTGTTGTTTGTTGATTTGTTGATGATGGCCATTCTGACACAGAATTTTTTCTATGCTTTTGTTACCACACTCTCATTCCCCATCTTTTCCGACTACTTGCTCAGATGTTATACTGCCATTTCTCTGAAACATTTCTTTACACAATCATCAGCAATTTCCATCATATCAAGTGGCCAGTTCCCAGTCTTCATTTTACTTCATTGTTCATTCTTTTTACTTGAAACATTTTAGAACAGCAAGTTTTGAAAATCTCTCTGGAAACCTCTCATCTCTTACTAATTTCTCTTCTACTTATGGGCTTCTAATTATAATGCTCTGGGCTCAGTCCATGGACCTTTGTATTTCTCTCTCTTCACTCATTTCCAGGTGATCTCATCCATTCTCAGCACTTTATATATTATTCCAATGTTGATGAATCCTAAAGTTATATCTTTAGCCTTCATCTCTTTCCTGAGTTCCTGCTTCATATATTTAACTGCCTACTTAATATTTCCATTTGGGCAGCTGTTAGGCATTTCAAATTTGTCATAGCTAAACAAACTTTTTTTCCATGCTGAGTAAGGAAATTGGCATGCTTTTTTAAGGTCAACAAATCAAAGGGAATGATAAGAATTTAAATGATCTCTATTCTTGGGAAAGCACAAGTGGATGTTATGTAATGTGTAGCTTGTCAATTCATCTTTATATATGGGCAATTCCTGAGGTATTCTGTATTCTCTCCTGTATGTTTGGTGAGTCATTTCAAAACAGACTCAATGACAGAGAGAATCCATCCTTGCTAACAATTTAGAAACATACTGTACATTGCAATAATTTAACCAATGCCACCCATTGCAGTTAGATGAGAAACTGGAAAAAAGGCAAGCCATTTTGAGTTGAAAATGCAAGCTAAACAAACTGTTACTTTGCAAATCCTGTCTCCATTTCTGCTAAATCTGCATCTCTCCAAGTCTTCCCCATCATAGTTTACGGCATCATCATTTACTCATTTGATTGGGTGAAAATCGTAGGAGTTCCTTTTAAGCACCAAGCTCATTGCTATCTCTGGGCTTTACACTTGATGGTCTCCTGAGAATGCTACTTCCCCAGATCCACATATAGTTCTTCCTTTCTATCTCTCCCCCTCTCTCCCTTCACTTTCCATCTTTTCTCCTCTCTCTTCCCCCCTTTTCCCCTCTCTCCCCCCAACTCTTCCTCCTCCTTTCTTCCATTCTTCCTCTCCCCTCTCCGCTTCCAGTTCCCCCACTCTCTCCCTTTACACTTCCCTTCCATCCCTTCCTCTCAACTTCCCCTTTCTTTGTCTATCTGTCTTCCTGTTCTAGTGATGAATCCTCGGAAAAATTATATAAAAATTTTTTAAAACAAATTCATTCTTTATTACCAAGTTTTTGGTGAAAAGCCTCCATCAATCCCCTTAAAATATGGGATATTCTGAAGTGACTACTAAATCTTGCCAAAGAAAATGCATTCTCATTAGAATACTATTTATAACATTGTTTTGCCTCGTTTGACATCAAATAAAAATATCAGTGATGTGGATCAGGATATCAGACACCCAAAACAAAGTAGCTTTTCTTTATTTCGAATGAAACAAAACCACAAGATAGCAATCTTAACTAATAAAAGCATAATATTGAAATTAACCGTTTCTCTGGGACGGGGTAAGCCACGCCCACCAGCCAATCAGAGCGGCTGTATGCAAATTAGCCCAGCCAAGATGGCAGAGGGCAGACACACGGAGGCAAGCCTCCGTGTGTCCGCCAGCCATCTGTTGCATTCCTGCAGGCCACACCAGAGGGGGGCAGGGTGGGAGGGGCGGGAGGAGCGAGCTGCCCCCTGCCCGGCACCTCCACCGCCGGAAAGCAACCCACAGCTGCGGACACAGGGAGGCCTAGGGGACTCAGTTTAGGAAGCACCCACCCCCCACTGCACCATCTGCTCCCTGAATCAGCCTCGGGGACTCAGTTTAGGAAGCACCCACCCCCCACTGAAAGATCCGCTCCCAGAATCAGCCTCAGGGACTCAGTTTAGGAAGCGCCCACCCCCCACTATGCCATCAGCTCCCAGAAGCAGCCTGGGGACTCAGTTTAGGAAGCGCCCACCCCCCACTGCACCATCCGCTCCCAGAAGCAGCCTCAGGGAGTCAGTTTAGGAAGCGCCCACCCCACACTGTGCCATCCACGCCCAGAAGCAGCCTAGGGGACTCAGTTTAGGAAGCACTCACCCCCCACGGAAAGATCAGCTCCCAGAAGCAGCCTCGGGGACTCAAGTTTAGGAAGCGCCCACCCCCCCATAGAACAATCCCCTCCCAGCAGCCTCCAGGACTCAGTTTAGGAAGTGCCCATGCCCCCAAGGAGAGATCCCCTCCCAGCAGCTTTGGAACCTTGCATATCC
>PVJC01030462.1:0-21179 GCA_004026665.1 Murina feae | reverse complement strand
TGTAGTTAAGCCTTGATTGTTGTTGGTATCTCTGGGAGGAATTGACCTCCAGGCCAATTGGCTATGAGAATCAGCTGTGTCTACGGTGGGAGAACTTCTGTGTTGGAGACACCCTTATGGGGCAAGACTTGCTTCAGTGTGGCTTTGGTGCTCACTGAGTCTGCCCCCTGAGTGTGTCCCTTATGGTTCTGAGGAGTTGTAATCTGGATGGTCCACTCTGACCACTGGGTACAGTGGACCTTGGATCTCTAAGGAGGTGCTAATTTAGCCTCTGCCTGAGGCTACCCAGCAGGAGCTATGGAGAGATCTGCAGATTCCTCTTCTTTGTTTGGGGTTTGGAGGTGCCGAGATGAGACCAGCTGTGAAGCAATGCAAGCTACTGTGGAGCCTTGGGCCTTCTTTTGGATGTTCTGGGTCTCTCTGATCCAGCTGCAGTGTTAGGTAATTTTAGATTGCAAAGGGCCAGGCCTTTCATATGCAAAAGCTTCTGCTCACTGCTTGGGTGGGGCGGGGTCTCAGGGAATCAACAGGGGGGAGAAAACAGCTATGGCTGATCATCAGCCCTCACCTAAGAGGCCCCAGGTCTCAGTGCCCCTTGGTAAATGCTGCAAGCACCTCTGAGAGAAAGTCACCCTCGAGTTCCTCCCAATGCCAGATAGTCCAGTTTCTTCCCATATGAGTCTGGGTCCCCAGAGACTCGCTCAGAACTGGGGTTCAGAGAGTCAGGAGCTTGTGTCTCCCTCCCGATTGAAAAAGACAACCACGTCCTCAGGTGCCAGCCCTTTCCTCGTGCCTCCATATCTCTGTACTTTACTTGTGCACCTCCTCTGAGTCTCAGTGTGCTTTTCTTTTTCCTTCTAGTTGTAGAATTTCTACTCAGCCAGCTTTCCTGTGGTTCTGGGTGATGTCCAGTGTGTTATTTTTTTTTTAGTTGTAGTTTTGAAGTGGTTGTGCGAGGCAGCAATTTCAGGTGTTTTCCTATGCCGCCATCTTGATTTCTCCCATACCACAGCTTTTTTATCCACTCATCTGCTGATAGGTACTTGGCCTATTTCCAGATCTTAACTATTGTAAATTATGTTGCTATGAGCATAGGGGTGCATATATTCTTTCTGATTGGTGTTTTGGGTTTCTTAGGTTATATTCCTAGAAGTAGGATCATCAGGTCAGATGGCAGTTCCATATTTAATTTTTTGAAAGTGTTTCTTAATTGTCCATGTTAAAAAAACAAAAGCACATTTATAGGTTTTCTATTTAATTTGGTAGAGAAAGGGTGTAGGAAGACCTGACTTATAAGGATTCCAACAGAAGAACAAATGAATCAAATTCACTTGCTGTGGGAAGAATCCCAGATCTCACAGCTTCTGAGGTCCTGGCAGTGGTTTGTATTTGAGCTTCTCTGCAGATGATCGGACACTCACCAGAATGATCTGCATGCCCCAGGAGGACATCAAGACACCACTCTGGCAGAAGACCTGGGCTGGAGTTGATCCCAATGGCCTGGGAACATCATAAATATCCTCCCTCTTTGATAGATCTGCTCGTTATTTCATATTAGACTTGCAAGAACCATAGGTAATTGCTCTAAGGAAAGAAATGGACTTAGGTGATCAGCCCTCTTCAGGATCTGCATGGACACAAATGGGTTGGGTGGGTGAGCTCTAGGATGTGAGGGGCACTTCAAACTTTGTTCTCCTAGAGGCTGAGCACCATCTCCTGCTGACTGACGAAGGACACTTTTCAGGGATGAAGGACATTTCAGTTTTGAACTACATATTTTTCTTGAGGTCAAAACATTTTATAAGTACATATCTCTGGAATCACAAGTGGGAAAATTTGACTTGTTTTTCAAGAATTAATTTTCTCTACAGGGATATTTTCTTTTCTTTTCATGTAAAGTACCCCTAGGTTATTGTTCCCATTTTAATGAATTTTATGCTTTCTGGTATTTTAAAAAAGTTAAAACAGAACGAACTGGAAGAGATAGTTAAAAAGAAAGAAGTGTGTGTATGTATATGTGTTTGTTGAAAATTGCTGCTACACAAATAGTAAAATATAGGATCTGTGAATCAGATAGGCACAGGTTAAAATTCTACCACCTCCAGCATTTATTAACTAAGTGAATTGGAAGAAATTAAAAACTGATGACTTCATTTTTTTCATCTGTAAAATAGGTATCATCTTAACTGTTTAGCCCTAACAGGCAGAGGAGGTATTCAATAAATGACAATTTTTATTATTATAATGAAAGCTCAGAAAAATGTATGGAATTCATGGCCCACTTCCATAGTTGCAGAGTTTGATAGCTTTTTATTATTTCATCCATTTCACTAGTGAATCTTAACAGCTGTTGACCCCAGTTTCAGGCCTTTAGACTTTAAAACACCCATTTCATAGGTATTGAAATGAGGCGCCCGGGACCCATGGGTCATGGACATGAAGGTTGGCCAATCCATTTTGCACATCCTACATCACAGTTCTTAAATTGGTCATTCCTAAGTGTCTAATAATGTTACTGCTCAAGAGAACTTGGAGCAAAAAGTTATACTTATTTGTCAAGTTAAATTAGTAAGAAGCAGTATACATTGTCTGAACTTTACTTCCAGGCAGGAGGAGGGCCAGGAAGTGAGTATTGGACAAGAGAATCTGGACTGAAAGAGCCAAGCTGATTTCTCTCTCTCTCTCTCTCTCTCTCTCTCTCTCTCTCTCTCTCTCTCTCATCTTTATATCATATTCTCTTGGCAGATAAAGAGCTCCTCAAAATTAATGTGTCTTTCAAATGGATGAATATTACTATTAACACCCCAGAACGATGGTTCTCAATGTTGGCAGCATGCGAGAATCATTTGAGGAGGTTCATCGAAATGCTGATTCTTGGGCCCAAACTCACAGCCATTGACTAGAATTTGGTGGGCTGGATCCCAGATGTAGATGTTTTTTAAAAAGACCCCCCAGGGATCCTTCTGTCCATCCCAGTTTGGGAACCACTGCCCCTGAAATATTTTAAATTGAACTTATTTTTGATGAGCTGATGACCACTTATACTGAACAGTCAGGACTTCTAGTGCTTTCATTTGCTATTTAAATGTTTGCTTTCTCTGTTGTTGCTGTCGGCCACCCTATCTCCTTCCCCTTCCTCTCCTTGTTCTAATTCAAATATTATGAGGATGTTTATATGAGCTGGGGAAGCTGCTAACCAAACTTGTTAGGATTGTG
The DNA here is from genome assembly GCA_004026665.1 of Murina feae. NCBI lineage: Eukaryota > Metazoa > Chordata > Mammalia > Chiroptera > Vespertilionidae > Murina > Murina feae. Next base: position 17,963 of record PVJC01030462.1, on the reverse strand, counting down.
GTTCATGATCATTCTACCCATTGGGCTAGTGGCTTTTTGGTCTTCTGAACTTCTAGCTTCAAGGTCTCTGATTATTTGAGTGTCTGTGATTCCTAGGTCATGGGTTTTGGGGACTGGGAGCCCAGAAGTGCAAATCATGGAGAAGAGGGTAGGCCATTGGGTACACTGCAGTCTCTCAATTTTTAAATTGTAGAGATGGAGCAAGAGCCCCAGGAAGTCTGCTAGGTATTGAAAGGCAGAACAGAAACAACCTGGAATCCTGGAAACTTGTGTTTAATACTGTCTCTCTCATCAGCCATGGGGTCTGTGCCCAGTTATTTTACTTCTTTGGTCTATTTCTTTAAGTCTAAATAAGGAAGATGGACTAGGTATTTATAAAACTAAGATATTTTAAACAGAAATTCATATAGGATAATATAACAATTATGTGTGTACCTACCACCCCCTCTAATAACTCCTATTACTTTGCCATATTTGCTTTCTTATATGTTTTTAAGATATCTTTAAAGCCTCTTCTGAACCCTTCCCTAATCCTATTCTCTTCATCCCCCAAAATCATCATTATCTCACTCTTGAGGTTTATCATGCCCATGTATATTTATTACATCACAACTACAAAAATCGCATCATTTTGCTTATCTTTACACTTGAAATGGATGGTATAACTAGTCTTAGACTTCTTCAATTTGCTTTTTAAAAATTTAGTCTCATATTTTGAGGTTAACCCATTTTGATGCCTGTGGCTCTGGTTTGTTCTATATAGTATCCTATTAAATGACTATACTTCTTATTGCCATTCTTCTAATGAAGACTCTAAAGTTGTTCAACACAGAGAAATTTTAAGGTGTCTTCCAGTTTGATACCGCTAGAATTTGGCATAAAAGTGTGATTTTTTTGGAAAAGTTCTGTAATAACAAATTTGGTGTTTCCCATTGTTCTCAGGTGTCCACTTTTGCAAATCATACCTTGTAGGTGTGAGTGAGATAACCAGAAGTCTGACCTTGGACAGTGGGGTCATCCCTATCTTTAGTGAGCCCTGGAGTGGCCATATCACCTTGTGGGTAAAAGCACAGACTTTGGAACCAGTTAGACTTTGTTTTGCCTCTTAACTTTGCCATCTGGGGGTTGAAGATCTTGGGCAAATTGTGTAACCTCTCTGATCCTGAATTTCCTCATCTAGAAAACAGGGAAAACAATTTCTACTACATATGATCATGAGGGTTCAAAAAGGTAACGCATGTAAAGTAGTTGGAGGCATGAGTGCAACCTAGCAAATGCTGATAAAGTGATAAGATAGATAGGTAAGTACACACACACACACACACACACACACACACACACACATATATATATATATATAGAGAGAGAGAGAGAGAGAAAGAACACATCCTCTGCTAGGACCTGTGCTCATATTTACTGCACACACACTCTCTCAGCATAATGCCTAGCACACAGTTTACACTTACTAAATAATTACTAAAAAAATTAATAAGTTTCTCACAAAATTAAACATCCTCTTACTATATATGATCCAGCAATTGTACTACTTGGTATTTATGCAAATATGTTGAAAACCTATGTTCACACCAATACCTTCACACAGATGTTTATATCAGCTGTACACATCATTACCAAAACTTGATATCAAACAAGATGAATGGATAAACTTGGTACATCCAGACGGTGGAATATTATTCAGTGCTAAGAAAAGGAAAGGGCTATGAAACCATGATAAGACTTGGAAGAACCTTAAATGTGAATTACTAAGAAACAAATGTGTTACTATGTGAAAGAAGAGAATCTTACATACTCTATGGTTCCACCTCTATGGCATTCTGGAAAACCTATGGGACAGTAAAAGGTCAGAGGTTGCCGGGGGTAGAGGGAAGTGCTAGAGATGAACAGATGAACAGAGGATTTAGGGGGCATTGAAAAGACTGTGTATGATTCTTTAATGATGCATACATGTCATCATCCATTTCTTCAAATGCATAGAATGTAACAACACCAAAAGTGGACCCTGAAGTAAACTAGGGACTCTGGGTGACTATTATGCATCAATGCAGGTTTATCAAATGTACCATTCTGGTTGAAGATGAGGGAGGCTATGCATGTGTGGAGGCAGGAGATACATGGGTAAGCTCTTCCCTTCAATTTTGTTATCAAATTTACCCTACTCTACAATGTAGTTTAATTTAAAAAAAGAACAAGCAAATATGTAAATATATAGGTTAGACTATTAGAAATGCATTTACCAGTGGGATCAAAGGAAGTTTAGTCTATGAAACAACACAGGCCCTTTTCAGCATTTCTTATTAGTAAAGGGTGACTCAGAGAAGTTGAGAGAATTTTCTCTGAAGATTCACTTTTCTGTCATACAAGCCAGTCACTTCTTTTAGTCCCTGAAATAATCTTGCTGAAGTTTTAGGCAAACGACTGTCCCAGAAGCAGCCTACAGCTCAGATATTACCTGCGATTTCCTATTTGTCACTGTCGCAGGGCCCGGCCCTAATGCTCCGTCCTGTGTGATCAGAGTTCATTCTCTAGACAGCCCGACTTCGTAAGTGGATGTCCACGTTTACACTAGAGCAGCAGGCACTTCCTGGCTGGCTTCTTCCAGACAAGGAGCCTCTGTTTGCCTTGGGACTGGAGAGGAAACAGCCTCTGACTGTCCCAGCTGGTGCGCGACAGACAGCCCCAGCCCTGGGACAGCAGACTTTACATACATAGTTCTGAGCCATGGATGGGAAAGCAAACCAGTAGGTTATGATAGTGCCAGCCTTTTAAATAGCAGCACTCAGCAATAGCATTTACCAGGCTGATGTTTAAGAAAACAAAAATGCCGATCTACCAGGAATTCCTTTTAAGTGGTTTGCAAAGGTGTGGCATTTCTAAATAAAGAGCTTTTGACAGGAGCTCCTGTTAAATAATGGTGGAGGATTGTTATGGTTCTGTTTAACTTTGGAGATTGTGTTTATATCCTGCTTCAAGCCTTTAAAAATACTGTATATACATTTGAGATTGTACTACTTTACTTGGCTCCTATTTAAAAAAAAAAAAAAAGGAGCAAGATGAAGAAAATGGGTGTTTTTGCTTGACTTAGAGGCTAGTAAGTTGAGTGGGGTGGGTTTGTGGTCCTTGGTTTGCTCAGTTTCAATGGATTCAAATCCCTGAATTGGCTTCAGCGGGGGTCAAGTTGGGGCCTTTTGTTAGGAGCCATCCAAAGTGCGGGGAGGGGCCGGGAGGTGGAGGAATGACAAGTATTATAGGACTGTAGGTTGTCTTGGCTCCCACGCAGGTTTGCACAACCACAAGGTTTTCTTCTGTCAGAGGAAGCTGGATAAAGAGAGAGGGCTCTGGGGACAGGGCAGAAGGAGGGGACAAGAGGAGAGGCCAGAGGGCAGGTGTGGCCATTTGGCCTGGTTTGCACTGCTCCCAGCCCCCACCCCACTAAGCCATCCCCTTCCTGCTGACCCAGGGAGAGAATATAAATGGCATGCTTTGCCTGTACAGCGCACTAACTGGCAGAGGCCTGCTGGAGCTGAGGCCATTTTCTAAGCAACTCACTAATCAGAAGTGACTGAGGCTCCGAGGAGAATGTAATGCAGCCTGGGTTCCACCCTCCATGCTAATGAAGAAGGCAGTGAGGTGGATAATTAAGGGCAGTGATGTGCATAATTCCACACAGATAACCCAAAGGTAATGAAATGCATTATGAGTTTGGGAGACAGCAGGTTCCTTTACCAGCCAAGGCTGTTTTATGATAAAATGAGCCAGCCTTTTCCAAGCACAGGGCAGCTGACTCTGGGAAGAGCTGGCCTGGGGGTTATAGGAGGAGCCAACTTGGATTAAGAATCCATGCAGCCATTAGAAAAACCTATAGGCAGCTGCATACCCACACAGCGAGACACTTATGATATGATTTTAAGTGAAAAAATAAAGCAGCATGCAAAGTGAATATGTTGGCCAAACAAGCAACGCTAATACCAAGCAAAACTTTATATGTGTAGAAGAAAGACTGGAAGGAAATGCATCAGAATGTTATGTTATCTGAGTAGTGGGACTATAGGTGATTTCTTTTGTTCTTCTTTCTATTGTTATTTTCTAAATTTTCTTGTATTAACTTGGATTATCTTCATAATGAAAAATGTGAGCACACACACACAAAAAAGAATAAAATTTGGCTTGGCAGAACTCTTCCCCAGAATCGACTGGAGAACTGACTGTAATGCTAACTTCTGACTAATGTGGATGGGCACGGAATCCAGGCAGTTACTGCAGGAGTTGTCAGTGGGCCCAGCAGTCCTCTTCTGGTTAGGAATATTTCCTGTGTAAATTCAGACTGTACGTGAGTGTCCCTGGCCCTGCTTCTCAGACAGCTTAATAGATGCTGTTAGAGGCAGAAGCTTTTGGCTGTGTGTTCTCCTTAGGATAACCAATTCCTACCATTTTTTGGTAGCTCCTAAAAACTCCTCCTAAAAATGTTTCTTTCCCCAAGTCTTGTAGTGTTTGAACTACTTATGAAAAATAACACTAACACTATCAAATTAAAGAGACTCCTTACTTCACTAAGCCATGGGGATGGCCAGCCTGTGGGTTTCATAGCTGATATCTGGGAGGAAGTGACTGACGACTTCTCATTTTTACTATTGAGACTAATATGGGAGACCTTTCGTAAAGATTTTTATTAATGAAGGTGATCTGTCACCCTAAAATATAATCCATAGTTTTTTTTCCTACAAATGTTTGGGTTTTAAAACACAAAATCCTTAGGAACTCTTTGAGTTTGCATTCTGACAATGTTGTTTTGGGTACTGGACCTGCCAGATGTTGATGCTGCAGTTGGCCATGGCCTTGTTTAGGGTTGGGTGGGTGTTCAATTGTGCATTGCTGGAAGGTTACGTTTCCTATTGTCTCACTGAGTTGAGTCTTTTGCAGCACTTATTGCAATCTTACATCATCCAGATTTTCAAGTCTTGACCTAATGGTTTAACACACATGTTTGTGCTCAGAGAATGAAACAAAACGTGTGTGAAGTGTGCAGTACAGTGCTCAGCGGCTGGGTTCTGCATTGGACCCATCCAGCAGGTGCAGGCAGTTCCAATGCTCACTCGGGGGAAGCCAGAGGCTGCCTGTAGTACCCACGGCCCCTGAGCACTTCCTTATGAAGTAGTTTATAAACTTCATTTCCTTAGGAAGTCCCAAGACTGTACCGAAGGCTGTTTTTCTGGTTTTGTTTTTGAGGGATGATAGTTCAAAAACTTCTATGTCAGGGACAAGTATAAAACTATGGATATGCAGAATATAAAATTAGAAACTGTCGTAAAAGGAAAATTCCAAAATAGAAACTTAAGGGACTTTACTATTTCTTTTTTTGAAACATGTGACCTGAACATGGGAATTATGTCTTTGGTGTCCTGTTACATTTCCCAGGACAGATTGAGGAGAATTTAGAGCAAGGCTTCTGTTTTTCCAAATATGCTTTTTTTTCCTACTAAAAGAATATTATATATTAATAATATCCTAGGTAAATGAATTGAGTGATATTTGATTTTAAGCAGTTGCTTTTAAATATTAAAGCCTTTTATTCTAGTGTCCCCAACATTGACTGTGGAAGTGAAAAGTGTGTGCATTAACAAAGCTTATATAAATTAGAAGAACTGCCACTTTCATAAAAGCCAAAATGAAATATCCTGCATTTACCTAAGATATACCTAAGGGACATATATTTGCACAAGATCACTGATTGTCAGAATATTAGTAACAAATGAAAAAGCTTGTCTGTGGCAGACTGAGCAAAGATTTCAGTTTTGGGTATGCTATGAGCCTAAGATTGTAAGCTACTTTTACTCTACAAAAGCTCTAATAACATGGAGACTTTTGTGTAGGAACTCCTGTGCTTCTGGTTGGTACATCATCTACCTTTAATACATGAAGTTAATACAGACATTTGTATTTACAAAAAACTGCACAAAAGTGAATTCAGCAGTCAATGCACATGTGCGCTTCTTCCAAAACTCTGACAACAGAAGGTATTCCAACACTACAGGACTGAGTAAGAATACTAGATTCAGTGGCAGCTATTGGTACTAGAGTCACGTACATTACACCAAAATGGGCACACATGGCCAAGAAAAATTCTGTCAAAGAATTTGTTGCCATCTTTAACCCACCACTATCAATCATCCAGGTGACCTTAAAGGGCAAAAGAAGAACCAAATTAAAGGCTGAAAGAGCTAAGTAGAAGGACAGCTTTTCCTTCCCACTGTGCTCAGATTTAGGGAATGTAGTTGTTGCTTCAGTAGTTGGAGAGGAAGATGAGAAACGTATTGAAGCAGAGGCAGATAGCGGTACAGCCATGTCCGCACTCCAAGACCCAATCCCTTTGGCTACTGCAGCTTGGACTGGAGAGGGCACTGGACCCTAAGGACAGTCATCCTAGAGGCTGCTTCATAGCTTGTGAAGGTACACCCATCTCTGCCTGTCTGAAATAATGGTGGCTACCTTTCCCCATCACTCTCAGTGAGCCAGAACTCAGGATGTGCTTGGATGGTCAGTTAGCATAGAAGAGACCCAGTCACAGGGTAGCTGAGTCATGAAGGGGTAATAGTTTTTATTTTCCAGGCTTTCCTCCCCCCAACCCCATCTTCTGGAAACAGACCCCAACCTTCTGGCCCTAACTACCCAAGCCTAGTCAGAGGCTTTCCACAGCTTCCTCTGCTATGCCAAGGCCATATAATTGGTAGAAAATATATTGGGGGAAAACACACACACAATGGCACTAAAAATCAAGAAGACTCAGATTAGATTTTTAAAAATCCTGCTAAGTTTTTAAAAATATATTTTTAATTGATTTTAGAGAGGAAGAAAGAGGGAGAGAGAGAGAGAGAAACATTAATGATAAGAGTAATTGATCAGTTGCCTCCTGCAATCCCCTCCCCACTGGGGATCGAACCTACAACCCAGGAATGTGCCCTGACCTGGAATCAAACAGTGACTTCCTGGTTCATATGTCAATGCTCAACCATTGAGCCATGCTGGCCTAGCCAGCTATGCTTTTTATAAGAAACATCTTAAAGCAAAATAATAGAAAAATTGAAAACATAGGGATGAATAAAACTTACTAAGCAGAAAGAGACACTAGCAAGATTAATATCAGAAAAATAGAGTCAAGTTGAAAAGGACAATATAAGATAACAAAGAATTCAAGTGTTAAAGGTCTTATGTGTTGACAAAACTAGCAGTTCACTAAAAATAGAAGGTACCATGAGCATGTATGCACCCAATAATGTAGCTCTGACAAGCAGACAGGTTGAGGACATGTGTTGTAGCCTTGTCTCTGGTTACAGAACATAAATGAAAACAAAATAACTTAAAAATCCATTAACTTGTGATTGGCTAAATAAGCTGTGGAATATTAACTCTTTGAAATACTTTATAACAGTTACAAATAATAAGGTTAACCTATATATTAATGCAGCTAACTCTCTAAAAGGTGTTGACTGAAAAAGCAACTTTGCAGAAAGATGTGTACAACAATATGAAACCACTTATATTAATGCACACAAAATTACTCAATGTATTTTAGAAGTTTTTATATAAATAAATAAGAAAAAAAATCAGGAAATAACACACACGAGAGACGTCATGGTGGTTATCTCTGGGAAGGGAAAAAAAGTGGAGGTATTTAACTGAAAAGGACTTTATCTGAAATGCTTTCATTTTTTAATAAGGAAAATTAAATTTTTATTATTCATGTTATTACATTTTTTTTAAAGACTCCACAATTTTAGAAAGTTGTAAAACCCTTATCTAATTGCTTCTCAGCCTTTTGGCTAAGATCAAATGTAAAAGCCTTGTCCAGCTGGTGTTCAAGTTGGATGCCTTTGCATGCAAATACCAGAAAAGCTAATCTGAACAATGAGGCTGGAACAGTGAGGGAGTTTATTAGCCCCTATAACAGAATACCCAGCAGAGTAGAGTGTTGATTAATTACAAAATTCAACCATGTCATTGAAGACACAGGTTCTTTCTATTTCTTTGCTTCAATGAATTTTGAAGACATTTACTTAAAATTCTCTTTATATCCTTGGAGTTTGTTTAATCCTCAGGCTCAGACATTTGAAATAAACAACATCCAGAACAAAATAATAATAAGCAATAGGTATACAGTGCCAACTGTGTGCCAGCATTTTACATTAACTCATATTTTGTTTTTATAACTCCTTTTGTAGATGAAAAACTCAAGACACTGAAAGGCTTGGTGATTTGTTGACTGTTAGGTAATTAGTAAGTGGTAGATTCAAATCCAGCCAGTGTGGCTCAATAATATGTGCATTTAAATGCTGAGTTCTACTCTACATTTGTTTTTCCTTATGTCTTTTCTTCTTTCTTTCTTGTATTTTCTTGTAGTTTTCTCTAAGGAGTAAGGAATCTTTCCCCAGAACTTTCCCAGCAGACAACTCTTCACAGCTCATTGGCATATGCCCACTCCTGAACCAATCAGCTCAAACAGGCCACCCCTAGACGTGAGTGGGGTCAGCTTCCCCCAGGGATATTGCTGCATGGGAAAGTGTAGACACATGAACCAGACCCTGGTTTTCTTTGGAAGGAAAAGGGGATGTACAAGGGTTGGTGCTGAGAAGATAACCATCAGTCTCCAGTAAAAGTAATTTTTATTAATCCTTTGTAGCTCAATGACTCATTCATTTGAATGCCTATTATGTTGGGCACACAAGTGAAAATTTCTAGGATGCATACATGGTTCAAATGTTTTTTCTTTTTTATTGAATTTATTGCTCTGACATTAGTTAGTAAAATAATATTGGTTTCAGGTGTACAATTCTATAATACATCATCTATAGATTGCATTGTCTATTTATCACTTATGGCTCAAATCCTGAGGAGAAGAGTCTTGACCAGGGGTGGAGGTGGAGAGCTGAGCACTGCCAACACATAGAAAATTGTTTTAAGTCATGGGGATGGAGAGAATTCCTATAGGAGAAAGTATAGGGGTTTGAGGCAAGATGGTCTATAGAAGATTAAGTCTTTTCATCTTCCATATAATTAGTTTAAAAATTTCCATATATTTTTTAAAAGCTATAATTGTACTTAGTACATGTAACTGTTATTAATAAAATAGCCACTCATCTCTTTATGTATTCATTCATTTGCATATTAGTTTATTTAATTCATTCTAACCATCATGAAGAATCTTGTTCTTCATCAGTCTAAGATATTGGATGGTCCAAGAATCACACATTTGTAAGAACAACCTAAAATTGTCCCTGGCTAAATACAAGGGGTGATGTAATCTTGCCCCAGTGATGGGGACAGAGCTATGTTCTAATACATGTAGTCTACCGACTGCTTTCTTTACATGTATCTTGTACTCAGCAATCTGAAGAGATGACTTCTCAGTGTTGGGCTAATCTACCAAACTCCATAGCTCAGTGGCTTAATCCAGTAGAGGTTTACTTCTTCTTTACATCATAGTTTCTTTCATCAAGCAGCTCCATTATGCCCTGGTGTCCTGAATTCCCCACTGGATCCTCAGCATTTGGCTAACAGATAAGAGAGAAAGAGCATGGAGGATTGCATGGAAGGCCTTATGGACCAAGACTTAGGGTGTTGAAGATGCTTTTGACCCACATTCAATTGACCAGAACGCAGTCACATGTTCACAACGAAGTGCAAGGAAGGCTGGGAATTATAGTCTAGCTGCGTGTCTAGGAAGAACAGGAAAATGGATTAGTGGTTTTTGTTTTTTTTTCCAAATACAAGCAAAAGTTTATTTAGAAAGTCACAGGGTAGAATAAGTGAGCTATGGAAGAAGTGAGCCAAACCAGCCAGGCTGCCTGGGCTCAGGTTTGATGAGCACCTAGCTACTCTCTGAGATACAATGGATTGAGTAAAACATTTCCACTACATTAAAATTTATTTGATATATTTACTAGTTCGCTCCAAAACCTTGTTCCCATTTGTAAGAGACGTTTTTATGCTGTATTTTTCTCACTGAATACAGCGTGGGCATTATTAGTATTTCATGTTTCTAATTATTCAGAATTATCCCAGTTTTGCTCTTTTTATTTTCAGTTATTCCCTTCTCCATTTGATCTTTCTTCTGCTGCTTCTGTGGAATTTCTTCTGTGTTTTTGAGTTTTCATATATGGATCAGCTACTTTTGTGCATCTTTTAAAAAAATATATATTCTATTGATTTTTACAGAGAGGAAGGGAGAGGGAGAGTTAGAAACATGGATGAGAGAGAAACACCGATCAGCTGCCTCCTGTACGCCCCCCACTAGGGATGTGCCTGCAACCAAGGTACATGCCCTTGACTGGGATCTAACCTGGGACCCTTCAGTCCACAGGCTGATGCTCTATCCACTGAGCCAAACCGGTTAGGGCCTTTTGTGCATCTTAAAAACTTTAAAACTTTGTAATAAGTGGACAGACACTAAAAAACACATAAACTTATTTGATTAGTTAAATAAGACCTTAGAAATGCATACAACTCTTAGAAACACTTTAATGTGCTGTGTTAAGTTCAAAGCTGGTATTTAACATGAGTTGTAAAATTTATAAGCTCAATTTAAAAAAGATTAAATAACTAAATGCTCAGAAACACAATCAATCTTGAGAAACAATCATTATGTGCCTTTCAATGGTCACTGTTGACGTTTAAAAATGAACCAACATGATTTTCATGCGATCCCGGCACACCTAAGTAAAAACCACACCCAAACGAACCTTGGGGAGATATCCTTGAACATTTCGGATATATTGATATTATTTTTTCCATTGTTTTCATTACCAGCAGGATCAACCAGGTGCTTAGGGACACATTAAGCCACAGCTGCTGCAATTAATTGTCCCTGTGTAGACTCAAGAGACAAGCCCCAGCAGTGGTGGCCAGCTTAGGTCTACGGAGTGACAGGTCCTAACAAGGATGCCTTGGCAGGAGTGCTCGTTAGGTCCCTCCCCAAAGACAATCAGTAGCTTGATTTAGGTGGGGCTGGGGCCAAGCCTGCCCTAGAGCAGGGCTGGGACTGGGGCTGGGGCAGGGCTGGGCAGGGCTGGGACTGGGCTGAGTTGGGTGCTGGCAGGCTGGGTGGCACAGGGCTTTCATTGGCTTGGCTGCATCCCACTCAATTACTCTAGCAAGGTGACTCGACTTTAAGTGAAGTGAAGCAGTCTGGGAAACGCCAGCAGGGCAACTGATAATTAGCTGCCATTTTACAAGAGTGGGTCTTAGGGTCGTCAATTAGCATTTTACAGGCGGGGCGGTGACTGGCTCCCTACCAGCCCAGGCAGCATGTGGAGGCCGCAACCTTCCTTGCAGACTGAGTGCTGTCAGGTTTGATTTTGCTGGAAATCATGACCCTAGTCTGCTCAAAATTTGATCAACATTTTACTATTCATACCATGTCATACAAATGGTGTGTAATATCTTTGCTTTAAAAAACTTTGTTTAAATGACCTGGTTTATGGCTTGCTCTGAAGCCAGAATGAGACACTTCAGTGCTGTATGAAAAGAATTCTAGGCAGAATTCAATTGAATCCAGACATTTGATTATCTGCTGGTTGTAAGTACATCTTCCTCATAGCGTTCTTGCCTCAGTGGGATAACGAATGAGTAATTCCACTAGGTGCTTATGGAAAACAAGGTTTGGGGTGATCCCATGCCAAACAAATCCCAAAAGGAAAAAAGTTGATCATTTTCTGATCAGCCTCTTGGAAAGAGTAAATTTTATTTTAATGTAGCCAAGGAAGGACCAGGGCAAAGTAGGAAATGTGGGGAATCAGATGGAGATGCTAGCAAGCAGTTCATCACTGTGTGCCAGGCTCTGGGGCGGGGAGCGAACGGGCAGGGAGTACCCTCTTGTTCTAGCAGGCTGTTCTTAAACAGGGTTTCTTTGTGCCATTTCTTTCTGAATGAAGTCTGTCTGCTCTGATGTAGTCATTCACTCCCACTAAACATGTCACTGCTAAAAATGAATAAAAATAGAAAACACTCTAGGTTGAAAAAGGAGAGAAGAACAGGAAAATTTGGATTGGTCTTCAGCTACTCCCAATGATCTCTGTGCCAACTTAAAAAGCATCTTTAAGTAAAACACTGTGAACATGAACCTAAGTCAAGAATGGCCTTGCCCTAGCTGATTTGGCTCAGTGGATAGAGTGTTGGCCTGCCGAATGAAGGATCCTGGGTTTGATTCCGGTCAAGGGCACGTACCTCGTACCTCGGTTGCAGGGTCTATCCCCACCCTTGTTAGGGTGTGTGCGGGGGGGAGGGGGGGTACCAATTGACGTGTCTCTCACGTTGATGTTTCTCTCTGTGTCTCTCCCCCCTCCCTTCCACTCTCTCTAAAAATCAATGGAAAAATATCCTTGGGTGAGGATTAACAACAACAAAAGAATGGCCACAGGACCACACATGTGGCTTTAAAGGTACCCAGTATACGTGGACCAACCTGGTAGAACAACATGCAGAGAAGGAAGAGATGCACCAAAAGGTTAAGTGATTGAGTGGGACCTGAAGTAGATTGGGTTGAGCTGAGTGAGGAGATGTTCTGACTTTTTCTCTTTTGCAGTTGGATGGGGGAGGGGTGTCATGAATCAGGATTTGGCTGGGCAGGCTCTGAGTCACTTATTTTCTGTAGATAGTGCCCTGGGTGCTCTGGAGACAGGGAAGCCGTATCACCAAAATTTCCAAATGTCAGCATCAGGGTGCTCACCCGGTTACTTTTTCCTTGAACACCAATTAGATGCTCCCTGGGATGTTCCGTGAATCTTTGAAACCTCTTCTGAGTTAGTGTCATCAAGGTAGCAGTTAGCAGTTAGGTCTGATAAGAAACTGGCTACATTTATGTCTGAAAAGCTTCACGGAGCCTTTTAAAATGTTCTCACCAAATCACTTGAGATTGTATCAGCACCAAGTATGTCATCCACATGAATATCCTTGGAGTCTCACCATGAATAATAATATGATTAGCAAACACAATGCGAGGCCTCCTGGCACACGGGGAGCTTCCTCAGCCTGACTCCTCAGCTGGCTTCCTGGGAGGGACTGGCACCAGCATCCTCCAGGATGGCCCGAGTCTTGCCCAAGACTGTTCACTGGCCAGGAAGATGGGATTGGGAGCACGGCAAACCTTAAGTTCTACTGTGAGGGAGAAGTTAAAATACTATTTTGCATCGATCTTTTTCTTTCTCCATAATGGACTAAGGTAGAGAAATGGACTAAGGTTTGAGAGAAAACCTCAGGAGTGACTGAATCAGTGTTTCTGGCTAGCCTGTCCCTCTATTGCTCCAGCCACAGAGGAGGAGGAGGTTGGTGGTGGTGAGAGGGGAGAGAATCATAGTAGTTGCCACTATGTTCTCTAACCTCTGGAGTCACTCGGACCTCCAAGCCATCTTGGTGCAGGAGAAGTCACCTCCTTACCCCCTGTGAAATCTGTGTCCAAACAGATTTTACTAAGCAAATGAAGGTAAACACTCCAACCTCTTTCCAACTCTCCAGAACAGAAAGAAAATGTCAACTGTAAAGATGAACACATGAATGGGGGGCCAGATCCTAGATGCTAACACAGCAGCATCTGGACAGAGCTCAGCTCACCTGGTCCCCTGTACAGAGCCTTTCCCCTTAGCCTCACCCACCCCCATTCCTTCCTTCTTTCCATCCTCTTTGCCTACTTCCATCCTTTCTCTCCTTTTCACCCTCTTCTTTTATCCCTGCCTCCTTCTTCCCCTCATTCCATTGATTCATTCACCAAATATTTATTGAATTCTTACTTTATGCTGGTCTTTGCTAGGTGCTGGGGATACAGCGGCAAACACAGCAGACCCACAGTCCCTTCTCTGATGGAGCCTACAGTGCAGAAGGCATTGAACAATTATTACAAGGGGCATGTGTGTAATGATAGGCAACCACCCGATACTGGCACGGGGATACAGCAAGGGGAGTCAATCAGGCTGAGGGATCATGGACAAGGCACACATTTTCTTATCACCCTCCACTCTACATTATCTCTAGAAGTAAAGATAATGTATGTAAAGAGTACAGCACCATGCTTGGTCCATGATGGCACTGTGACTGCTCAAACCAGCTACGGGCTTCTTCTTGGGGAACTGTCATCAGAGCCAGTCTCAAGCTCTATTGGTGGTCATTTCTTTTTTCTAGCTTAACTTGGCGTGTGCTAGTTATCTTTTCAACGTGGTATATCTTTCTGCTTGTCTGAGACTGAGGTTCCCTTTTGAGTAAGGGCTGAAGTTACCCTCTTTGAAACTCTAAAGCACCTACAGCAATGCCCAGCACATATAATAACTGCTCAATAAATGTTGCTAGTTCAAAATGAGTTAAATAATGAACATAAATTCCAGGAAAAGGACACCAAACAGTCAGAGAATGAGAAAGTTTTATGGGAAGGAATTGGAACCTCCCCAGCTGTTCTGATATTATCTTTATGACCTTTTGGGAGAATAAAAACCAACACATGCACACACTCCTTCTCTGATCATTTCCTCTGGTGTCAGGCAGAGAGGATTAATAAAAGAAAGAATATGTAGTTGGGGTTTTACTCCAAGGGATCCTTCTTAATTAAGTGGCGAGGCATTAATTAAAAATCTAATTAATCATAATAAGTTGTTGGTGCTGTGGTCGGCAGTAAGGTACAAGAGTTCTGAGAACATGAAGCTACAGGAGCTCTGAGCTGCATGTGATAGACTATCCCCAACTCCCAAACAGGTGTGAATCTCTAAACTGGGAATCCTCCTGGTGGTCCAGATTGGGATTACCCATTAGAGGATAATACACAGAGATGGATTTACCATGGAGCTAAGGAAGCTTACAGTTTGGGCTGCTCACTTGCATAAGCCCTTTTAAGGTCATGGTAGGGGACTTCAGAGTATGTTTGAAATATGTAATAGTATATTTGGCTATATATTTATTATTATATATAATATATATTTTTATTGATTTTAGAGAGGAAGAGAGACAAAAACATCAATGATGAGACAATCATTGTTCGGCTGTCTTCTGCATGCCCCATACTGGGGATTGAGCCCACAACCCAGGCGTGTGCCCTAACTGGGAATCGAACCATGACCTCCTGGTCAATGCTTAACCACTGAGCCATGCTGGCCGGGCATATAGAAATATTTATAGTATATTTTTTCTTATATAATATCTATATATTATACATTTAATTATAATCTGTAATAATAAAAGCATAATATGCAAATTGACCAAACAGCCAAACTCTGGATGACCATGCTATGGCATGTACCAGGATAGCCAAGGTGGGTGTGATGCATTTGGTTAGGGGGCCTGCCATCACCCCATGATCGCCCTGCAGAGGGAGGCCCAGGCCACTGGCCGGCAGGGTGATGGATTGTGGGGCTTCATGGAATTGGGGAACCGGGGGTATGTGGCAGCGGATGCTGGCAGCACCAGACCAAGGCAGGTGTGAGCAGGGGGTGGGGCCACAAGGCAGCCAGGGCCATGAGGTAGCCAGGGCCGTGAGGCAGCTGGGGCCATGAGTTACCTGGAACCACGAGGGCCCCAGCAGCTGAGGCTGCGAAGGCCTACCCTTGCACGAATTTCATGCATTGGACCTCTAGTATACTATAAATATAATTTGTAAAATCTGCAGTGGTAAGATAATTAGTATGCTCTTCCTTAGGAAAGGCTCCTTTAAGCTTCCAGTAAAGAAAACTTGGATTTTCCCTACTAAGAACGTGTCCCCTAGAAAAGGTCTAGGGTGTGAGATAGGACCCAAGTAGAATGACATTAATGAGGATAATGTGGATGATGACAATGCAGATATAACTATACAGAAAGAGATGAGAAATAGGAGCTGCCCACCACCTGATGGAAAATTGTTTTGGATAAAAACTGAGCTGACAAGGCCTGGCAAAAAGTGTCTACTAGTAAAAAACAATTTATGGAGACCAGAAAACACACACTAACCCTAGGGCCAGGGTCTTGGCCCAGGGTTCATGGAGTGGCTTCAGGGACTCCATGGGTACCCTGAAATCTTATCTTATATAATGAAAGCCTAATATGCTAAGTGTCCGATCATTCGACCGTTCAACCAGTCGCTATGACACACACTGACCACCAGGGGCCAGACACTCCAACTGATAGGTTAACTTACTGTTGGAGTCCAGTCCATTGGGACTGGGTGAGATGGGCTGGACAAGCCCTGTAGCCCTCCCACAGTTCCTCCCTGGCCCCAATTGTGCACCGGTGGGGTCCATTAGCCTGGCCTGCACCCTCTTGCAATCTGTGACCCCTCTGGGGATATTGGAGAGCTAGTTTCAGCCCAATCTCTGCAGGCCAGGCCAAGGGACCCCATGGTGCACAAATCTGTGCACCAGGCCTCTAGTGTGTGTGTGTGTGTGTGTGTGTGTGTGTGTGTGTGTGTGTGCGTGTGCGCGCGTGCACGTGCTAGAGGCCCAGTGCATGAATTTGTGCACAGGTGGGGTCTGGCCAACCTGCCCTGATGGGGGCTGATCGGGGCCAGGCCAGGGGGGAGGGGATGTGGGAGGCTGGCTGACCAGCCCCATCCTCGATTGGGGAGGGTGATCAGGGGCTGTGGGAGGTTGGAGGGAGGCTGATCAGGGCCTCAATTGGCTGGTTGGCCACCACAGTGCATGTCATAGTGACCTGTAGGTCCTGTAGTTCTGATCATTCCCAGTCATTTTCTCATTCTGGTCACTTGGCTTTTATATATATATGTAAACTCTGGCCAAAGATGCAGACTTGGGAAAAGGACCCTCAGACCCCTGCAATCACTAGCATTAGCCCTGTCCCTGCTCAGGCCTGTAGTCTCTGCCTGAGGCTGCTGGCCTGGGCAGAAGACCCCCAAGCTTCTCCGATTGCCAGCTTCACAGAGCCCAGGCCTCTGCGACCACCAGCTCTGATCCTGCCCCCTGCCATCGCCAGCTCTGCCTTTTCCCCACTACAGCCTCTGATCAAGGCTACAGGCCTGGGCAGAGGACACTCAGACCCCTGCATTGCCAGCTCTGCCCATACCCAGACCCCTGCGATCACAGGCTCTGCCCCTGCCCCTCCAATCACCAGCTCTACCCCTGCCCAGGCCCTGAGATCACCAGCTCCACCCCTGCCCCACTGCAGGCCTGGGCAGGGGACCCCCAGACCCTTCCTTTGCCGGCTTCACTAGTGCCCAGACCCCTGTGATTGCAGGCTCTGCACATGCCCCTCCGATCACTGGCTCTGTGAATCCCAGGCCCCTGTGATCTCTGCCTTGCCCCTGCCCAGGCCTGAGGCCTCTGGCCCAGGCCTTATGCCTGGGTAGGGCACCCTCATACCCCTCTGATCACCAGCTCTGCCCCTGCCCCCTCCAATCACTGGCTCCGCCCTTGCCCATACCTGAGGCTTCTGGCCAAGGCCTCTGGCCTGGGCAGAGGACCCCCAGCCCCCACTGATCGCCTGTTCCACCCCTCGCCCCCCCCCACCTCCCCCGCCACCTGCCTAGCTAACAGGCCTGACCACTTCAGTGGCCGGGCTGAGCCGGACTGGGTGCTGCCATTTTGTGGCTATGGGGTCAGCCATCTTTGTAATGGAGTGATGCCTAATTTTTTTTATTGCAAAAAGTATTACAAAGATTAGTATATATATATATCTTTCCCCCCCCCTGCCCTTCCCAGCCTCCCCTATCCCCCAGTGTTTTGTGTCTATTAGTTATGCTTAAATGCATGCATAAAAGTCCTTTGGTTGATCTATTACCTCCCCCAACCCTCCCTGTCCTTGTTGCTGTAATTTGACAGTCTGTTTGATGCTGCTCTGCCTCTGTATCTATTTTTGTTCACCAGTTTATAATGGTTATTATTATCCATAGATGAGTGAGGACATGTGGTATTTTTCTTTCATTGACTGGCTTATTTCACTTAGCATTATGCTCTCCAGTTCCATCCATGCTGCTGCAAATGCTAAGAACT
>PVJC01030461.1:0-21206 GCA_004026665.1 Murina feae | reverse complement strand
AAAGAAATATCATTTATTCATTCTCTGTGTTAATTTAGCTACTACTAACAGCACATAGAAGGCAATCTATTAATGTGTTGAATGAATAAGAAGATGTCTGACCATAATTATGATACATAAAATGATTAGAATAACCATACCATATTATAATACATATACAACTTGATATGTTACAATAACAAATATTTTAATAGAGATCAAAATAGAAGCCTATGAGAACACAGAAGGAGCGCTAACTTTGCCGAACAGAATCATGGAAACCTAACAGAAGAGGAATATTGAGGGTTTGAGAAAACAACTGAGAGTTTGCAGAGTGGAGTAAGGAAGAAGTAAAACCCAGAGAGCAAGAACACCCAGTGCAAGGCCAAGGGTCATGCCCTAACAAAGGGTATTTGGGGAAGAGAAGTTTCCGGGGACCTGTGTATAAAGGTCAGGGGTCAGGGGCCAGGGGAAGGTGGCGGAGAGGAGGCGAGAAGATAAAGCCACACAATTAGGGAGAGGCGAGACTGGAAGGGTCTGTGCACCCTGCCAAGAAGTCTGAATTCACTTTGAAGGCACAAGGGAGACAGAAGTCTCACATCAGAGAACAGACAAAATCGAATTTAGCGTTTAAGAAGACAACACGAGCACCAGGATGGCCAATTGACTTTATGTCAAATGCCAGTTCCAATTGATTGGTCATGAGAGCTCGAAGGACAAGGTTAAGAAAGACCGTGGTCACCCATGTCCAGGCTTAGCAGTGAAAGTGCCTTGACCAATTAGCAATGCCTACTGTGGCCCAGGAAGGAGGAGGATAGAGACCGAGTGGCTATGTGTCTTCCAACGGGACACCTACCAGACCTGTGGAGGAGGACCACGCGGAGGAGATGATGCTGGGGAGAGCAGGTGATTGACTAATTCACACAGGAACTGACAATGTCACTGACATTCCAGAGGCCCCAGACTCAGAAGAGATTTCAAGGCTGAGACCTGCTGAAGGAATTTAGGAATGGATGCGACCCAGGCACTAAGGGCATCTCTGGCTAACAAGCAAGTCTCAGATGAAGATTGCTTTATGCGATGGGAACCGCACGCACTTGGCTCCTGCACGCATTTGGCATCCGCGCACACCTCTGAGAGGGCATGGTGACTCAGCAGTTCCAGCAATGCTGGCCACCCCATCACTTCCCGGTGTCTGCAGCCCTGGCTGCTTACCTTGTGATTTATTCTCCAGAGCAGCTCTCGGAAGTTGAAAGGTCCTCCTAGAGCTGAAAACAGGAAGCCTCCCCCACTCACCTGGCCGCGGGGCAGGAAGGAATATGTGTGCTCTGACACACCAGCCGTGCGAGTTCCCGTTATGTCAGCAGTGTTGACCATCACCAGGCACTTCCTGTGACATAGGAGCTCCGCCAAATCTCTAAACCAGCAGAGAGGAAATGACTAACTCCAGGAAATCATCCCTCTCCCTCCACACCCTACCCCGCTACCCCCCAAAAATGGAGATGCTGTTGGACTTTCACTAAAAATACCAGTATCATCTAAAAATAAGGTTCATCAGCTCTGCCCTTGCTCCAGGAAATCCTGGCCAAAACACCTCTTACATCACCGCGGGCCCTTGTCAAAGTAGCCTCTCGGAGCCACGCCCCATCTGTCCTCGAAGCTCAAGTTCACTTCAAAATCAACCTCTGCCGGCCTTCTACACCAATGAGAAGGTCAAGCATTGCTGGGCATGACTATATCAAAAACAAACAAACAAGCGTCTTCCCGAGGGACAACAGGTCTTCCACCAGCACCTGCACTCTCAGTGGGGTTATTTCCTGTCTGGTTGGCTTCCTCCGGGCTCATGAAGGTTTCGGCGTCATTTTGCAGAACAGGAAAGAGCGCAGGAGGAGGGCCTGCAACAGCCTCGAGTGGACACGCAGCGGCTGGCCTGGACGGGAGGGAGGCCATGAAGCCATTGGTTAGGAAACCACTGACAGGCACATGGGGCATTTGGCAATGGCACTGCTCCCACCGCTGGTTCCTGGGGCACTCGGTCTGCTACAGAGTTTATGCTCTGTCTTGCATGAAGAAACCGCTGCTGAAAGTTGGCATTGGGCTTTGGGAGAGGGGGGACGGGGTTCCTGATGGGCTGTACTGATCAAGGGGCAGAGCCGGGAAGAAATGCCTGAACCCCAGTCCAAGAGGGAAGGATGGGATGGAAGAAATGGGAAATGATTCTTGATTCAGCCCTTAACCCCTACATTACTGGAAGATTTCCTAGTAAGTGAAGTGAGTTATAGATTTTACTCCCCACACGGGGAGGCGGGAGGTCTCACATGAGGATCCTCACCCCTAGGGGAGGCAGCATAGCATGGTGGATAAAGGCTTTGAAATAAGACTCCCCGGTTAATTCTGTTGCCACTAAGGATAGTGCTGAGCAAGTTACTCAGCTTCTCTACGAGGAGACTCCTCGTTTCTCTTCTGTAAAAGAGCGCTTGTTATGAAGAAGAATTGCAATAAGAAACAAACAGTGCTCCGTGCATGGTCTGCCATCGGCGCACCCATCCGTTTTCTCTATTGAATGTGCTAGGATGTGATGGGTCCTCATCTGGTTCTGAAGATCCCATGGAGACAGGACAGGCAAAGCTGACACACAGCGGACACTGTAAGGGATCAGGAGTGGGAAGGGTGTGTAAACTCCGTATCTGAAAGCAAACAGGACACGTTGCTTCCTTGCAAGTCCTTGGTCACAGTGGCAGAGAGCCCTGAGGAGGGAGAGGAAACTGGGACGGGCAGGAACACGCAGGGTGGGGTGCACCTGTGAGGCCCTGCTGAGCTGGATGATGTTCCCACAGCCTCACGTCTGCTCGAGCTCTCCCAGGAAGGGCTCCCGGGAAGGGCTCCTGGGAAGGGTTCAGTGGCCCCGGCCATCCTGGCCCCCAGCCACTCTGCAGGCAAAGGGACGCTGGCCCTCTCCGGCACACTGCGGCGAAGGGGGCTTGGCCGGTGTGTCTCCAAAGCGATGATGGGGAGGAGAGGATGAGCAACCAGCTTTGGAGACCAGGGGGTAAAGGCAGAATGAGAACGTGATAATCATTTAAGAGAAAAATAACTCACTAAGTTTGTGGGTTCAAATGAAGCCTTTGAGCTGAAGTTATTGTTGACTTTCGGGGCCTCGTGTAGCTGGAAGTTGTGAGCCCCTCTGGGGGGCACAGCTTCTAGCTGTGCAGGATCTCATAGCATCTCCCCCCTACTCCAGGTCCCAGACCAGGATCACCTTCCTCAAAATCTGTATCTCTCTCGCTCTCTAAATAAGCAAACAATAAAGCCCTTCAATGAAGAATGAAAAAGAAAGAAAGAAAGACCATGTGAGGTCATAGGAAAAAGACAAAGCTATCTGTGAGCAGCCTTCAGAGTGACCAGGACGCACTGCCCTTGCCTCTCATTCCCAGGCAAGTCAGTGCCTCCCAGCACCGAGGAAAGCTCACCACAGCGGAAGGTGGCAGCAGGGAGAGGAGCTCACTGACATTAATTACAATTTCAGCTCCTTGAGAGCAGAGATCTTTGTTTCTTGTTCAGTGAGGACCACGAGTGCCTGGTACGTGATAGCTGCTCAGTAGTGATCAGTGGAATGCATTTCATAACGTGCTAACTGTCTCCTGTGGCTCTCCCAATATCTTATGCTTTGGGCACATTGGATGGGATATAAGTGTATTATTTTCATATCAGTAAATACAGTGTAGTGAAGTTTCCTGTCAAACGTAGCTTGTCACTCCAGTCTCACATTGTAGCCAACAACTTTATTCCTAACATTAAAGGAAATAAAATTCAAATCATACATATCTCTCTCTCTCTCTCTATCTCTATCTCTATCTCTATCTCTATCTCTATCTCTATCTCTATCTCTATCTCTATCTCTATCTCTATCTCTATCTCTATCTCTATATATCTGCTTCAGAATTTCTAGTGAGGCCCCACACTGGTGCAGATTCTTTTTACTTAACATTCAGGGTGGCCCTGCAGTAATTTCAAAGCTGTACAAACGGTCCCACTCAAGGATCCAGCCTTTGCCTCTGAGAAAACCACAGGCACACACCAAGGGGTCTGGTTGCTTGGTTTTGAGGGTCATGACAGAGTCTATCCCCTAGGGGGCAGTGTGTGCACATGTTTCCGCCTAGCAAGAAGCACATTTTATGGCCGCTGAGGTAATGGCCACAGCAACAGATGTGTGGCGGGAGGGGGTTGGGGCAAAGGGGTGTGGGGGGAGTCTGAAAAACAAAGTACACTCTGCGGGGTTGTTCTTTAGGTGGAACCGCAGAAAGGCGGCC
The DNA here is from genome assembly GCA_004026665.1 of Murina feae. Taxonomy (NCBI): domain Eukaryota; kingdom Metazoa; phylum Chordata; class Mammalia; order Chiroptera; family Vespertilionidae; genus Murina; species Murina feae. The sequence goes on along the minus strand of PVJC01030461.1, from coordinate 16,917 downwards.
TGAAAGAATTGCGCAGAGAGGAAAACCTGGTGACACAGCAGAAAACCGGGGGATGGTCATCCTAAAGGCTCCAGCCACCGCATTGCTTAAGGTTCAACACAGGACTGATTTGACATGCTTCTTAACATTGGCTAAAGGGGTTTTTTTAGTATTTTTATTTATTACACGTTACATTTCATGTTTCTGAAATTCGGGCAGAATTGTGTTTCATTTTCTTACCTATTCCGGGTGGTAGGTCAAATTCAATGAAAAATCAATCCGTTTTACTTGAGTAGTAATAGTTGAGGCTGTATGATGGAGGGCTTGCAATGCGCTGTTTCCCTTACATGATTCAATTGTTTACATTACATTCTTTAATGCTCCCACATCCTGATGAGATGGAGAGGATTCTCATGGTATAGGTGGGGAAACCATGGGGAAGAGCTGCAATTTTCATTTCCTGCTATACATAAACTAATTGCTAAAGTTCTGAGGCACACCAGGAAATATATATTTTTTCCAATCTGAGAAAAAAATAGGAATAATTTTGATTCATTCACACTGGACAGCTATTGTTGTATCAGCTGTTGTAATTTTTTTTTTTTTATTTGACAAGCTAAGGGGGGAAAGTCAGGTATTGTATGCTTTAAAAATTCTTGCGGCACACCAGTTGAACATCGCTGGTGTAGAGAGTTTACATAATTCACTCAAGAGCCCCATCCTAAAAGTGGAGTCCAGAACCCATTCCATTAATTACTTAGCTATTTTACCTTCTAAACCGGTGCCTCTCAGACTTTCGTGTGTATGCATATTACCTGAGGGTCATGGTAAAATGCAGGTGCGTGGGGCATGGGATTCTGCATCATTGAAGAGCACCAGACGATATCCATGCTGTCCATGGACCACATTTTGAGTAGCAAGAACTTAGCGGAGTGTGTGTGTATGTGTGTGTGAATGGAGGCGGTATATAACAATGTGAGTGGTACAATCCCTGCCCTCAAGAAGGGTCTACCTAGTACATAAGGTGAAGACAAATACACAAATAAGAATATTGTGAAAGAACATGGATGTCAAGGACTGCAAAGGTTAAAACAAAGAACAACTCAACAGGATCTAAAGAGAGATTTCTAGGGAGGACAGTGCACCCCACAGCTTTGGGAGGGATAAGCAGGATAAAAAAATAACGCAAAGCTCCTGCCCACAGGTACCAGCAAGCTAGTGGGGGAAGGCCAGTGGGCACACAGATAACCCTGTACAGGTACGTGTTTCACTAGAGGCTCCTAGGAGGGCTGGGGGAACAGGAAGGAGGGAGGCGGTGAGGTCGGTGAGAATCTCCATCAAGACTGGAATTAGAGAGCAATGGGTTTGAAAACTCAAGAAACGGTGCTCTCAGATGGCCGTGGGCCCTGAGGAAGCCTCATAAAGGAGATGGTGTTCCAGACAAACCATGAAAGGCAGATGGAGTTGTGACAATGGAGACAGAAGGTTATTTCAGGGAGGGAAAACAAAAATAAAAACAATTCAAGCCAAAGTTCTGAAATATAAGAATAGGACAAAGCTCATTTGGGGCTGAGCGCAGTCTTATTTTCCCTTTCTGGACGTATGGAAAGTTATGCTGGAAGCCATGGTTCAGAGCAGTGATTCCTAATTCATATTGAAAGTTACTGAAGGAGTTGGAAATACTTGGATGCTGAGACTCCCGTTTCCTTTGTCTGAGGCAGAGCTGGGAAGAGGTATGTTTCAAAGTCTTCGTATTTTAATTAGATGATACGTGTTTGCAGTCAGGTTGGAGAACACTAAGCAAGCATGTCAAACTCAAAGACTAACACAGGCCAAATAAACAAGTCACGTGGTCCACGGGGTTGCCAGGCTTGCCCTAAAGCAATGGTTCTCAAACTGTGGGCCTGCAGCCTCAGCGCCACCCGGGGACCTGGGAGAGATGCAAGTTCTCAGCCCCCTCCCGTGAGGCAAGGCTGAGAATCAGAAGCTCTGGTAGCTGGGGGTATTGCAAATCCTTCTGGTGATTCGAATGCAAGTCAAAGTTTGAGAACCAGGATTCGAGAGACTCACTGCTCCAAGTGTGGGCCTCAGACTACCGCTGTGGGTATCACCTGGATGCTTAGTACCAATGCCAAATCACAGGCCTCACCTGAAGGATGCAGGCTGGGCTGAGGGACAGCCCTTCCCCTCCCCCAGTGCACAAATTTCGTGCACCAGGCCTCTAGTATAAGAATAGTACAAAGCTAATTTGGGGCTGAGCACAGTCTTATTTTCCCTTTCTGGACGTATGGAAACTTATGCTGGAAGCATGAATCAGAACTGTGGGTTCACAAGATGCTCAGGTGATGAGTATGTAAAGTTTGGGAAGCACAGTAAATTTCAGGGTGGGAGACCGGAACAGCTGAAGGTTAGAGTGGTGATGTAGCTCATGGAGGTGGTAGGAACAATCATTTGGTCATTGTAAGACAGATTATGTAAAACAGATCCTCCACAATACGCCTTATCCGATCCTGCAAGATAATCATAGGACATTTGTTTCCTACTTTATACACCCCCAAACCTTCTTCCTCCTTCTCATACCTTCTTCTAGGCTCCACCAGAGAACAGTGTGCTGGGGCCTTGGCTTCCAGATGGTCTCTGGTGGGAGCTCCTTTCATAGTGGAATCCAGCCAGTCATTGATCCAACAGTGAGAGCCATCTCAGCAGCAGGACTGCGCCCGGGCCCAACTCCAGCTTGTAGAATACTTCTGATAATAAGGGCGCCTAAATGAAGCATCCTTCGAAAGGCCTTCGCTGTTAATTTGGCTCGGGGAAAAAAGCCAGCCCATTATACCAGGCCTTCCAGTCATTCTGCTCGGGCTGCATGGACTCTCTGAATAGATGTCCATAATGAGATTACTCGAAATGGAATTCATTACCTGACTTAAGATTTATTGCTTTTTAACGAGAAATGTAAGGCTACACATCCTCTGCTCCTGGAGTTGGCTATGTGACCACTCGGCTTCTCCATTCCAGGCTGGGTCCAGGACACGTGGGCAGAGGAAACGCTAAGTGAGGGGTAGGGTCGAGAACTAAGAATGGAGGGAACGGCGTGGCTTCGTTAGGACCGGCACAGGGGAACCCCAGGACTCTGCTGCTAAGTTCTGCTTCCACGGTCTCACCGTGGGCGCCGAGGATGGACCAGTCACCTCCCTGCCAGTGTAATTGGAAAGACTCCGAGGGGCCTGAAATGCTGGAGTGCTATAAATTAGCATACTCAGTCCTGATGAACATTAAAGGGTGTGCGCAGTTCATTCCCCGCACACGCTGGTCGCCTCATCCCCCCACTGGGGGTCTTTGGCTTGGAGCATCACAGGCCCATTTGTTCTGCCTGGCTTCTCCATCAGGGCCCGGACCTCAAGGTGAGTTAATAGGCTTGGCTGCTCAGCACTTCCTTCTAATCTGTATTTACCATCATCCTATATATTTTAACAAACCTCTGGTGCATGGCACGCCACTGAACACTGCAGAGAGCAGATAAGAGGCACAAAGCAGCCACCATATTCAGGGGGTAGAGGACGTCCTGCATCGCCCTGGTCTGTGACGCTGCTTGGTCCCCACATGGTCTTCCATCCGCCACGTCTCGTAGGCCGCCCCTTCTTTACACGGTCTGTGGCCACCTCCACCGCCCTCATGGGGACAAAGGGAGGTCGTGACTAGGCAGCCTCCTCTTCCAACCACTCACTGCCATTCTGTTTCTTCTGTCCCCACCCCTCCCTTCCCGGAGCGCTCTCTCTCTCTCTCTCTCTCTCTCTCTCTCTCTCTCTCTCTCTCTCTTTCTCTGGCATGTGATGTAGAAATATTGCTGATGGTGGCTCTCTACCAGATAATAATCTTAAATAGATGATACTTACATGGATAATAGGATCAAGTAAAACAGGATGGGAAAATTGATAATTGCAGATTAGGAGGAAATATAATTAGCAAACCAAACAAAAGCCAAATTTAGGGGGTAATAGGCATGATGTGGTGAGAATTGTGAAGAATGAGATCTTTTCAGAGACACGTCTTTACCCCTGAGGTGAAGGCCTGAGTGCCCCCTTTCTAGGTCCCAGAGTGTCTGAAATGGCATGTCCTATTTGTTTAAAGATTTTACAGTCTAAAAGCAAAAGGAACTATTATTGCAGATGTTCTTCCCTGTAGCTTTCAGAACTAACTAGAGGGAAACTGTCATCTGAGGTTATGATATTGCCCTGGACAATTGCAGGACAAGCCAATAGCCTGCATTCTGGTTATTATGTTAATTTGTATATAAGTCTTGTCAGCTAGCCAGGCATATTGTTAAAAATGTGAACTAATAACCATCATCATCTGACGATCCTGAGACAAGTATGACAGTGGCACAGGCTGGTAAAGGCCATGTTTGCACGACCAAACTAATGAGTCCGTGGCCCTGCTGCCTCATGATTTCAGCTGTTTTTTAGTCGATTTGGATCGTCCCTTGAGCAACACTCCACAGATCTGGGATCAGCTGCTTCTGTGGCTGGAAAACATCACATTTTCCTCTTTTCATCGAATGCAAAATGGGACAAGCTTCGTCGTGTCCCGGGACCTTCTAATTTAATACAGAGTGAACCTCTGCCACCAGCCCTCACGGCTGACGGCGGCGCTGGGACTAGACCACGTGGTGCACCGAGGCTGGTTTGAAGGCAAAATGGTCAGGCGGAAATTCCCAGCCACCAGATGCCCGTAAATATGGATTCTATGAGTGCCCAGAGCAGTGCATTCCAGGCCAGAACATTCCTTCGGGAAGGCGTTCTCTCTTCCACTTTCTCTTTCAGTTGGCGGCTCTTGGAAGAAGGTGGGATAGATGCTGTTAGGGCCTCTAGCGACTGTCCAGCACTCAAGCCCAGGTCGGCGAGGCCTCCTGGCTCTGGCTGGGCTGGACGCCTCTCGATCAATATGGCATTCCCAGTAGCATATTTAGTTTGTGGAACGATTGAACAGGGACCTAAACTTGCTGGTTTTTACGACTGTTTTCGGAAATGCTTATTCCCACATTGTAACATGTCGCAGAGCAAAACCAAGACTCTTACCGGAAATAATGATTCAATATCCTTTGCTGGAATTTGCTTAAAGTGCAGAAATTGGGGAGGCTGGTTGAGAAAGGATTTAACAAACAAAATCCTTTTTTAAAAAAAGGAAACTATTTTGTACACTAACACATCTTAAAAGTTTGTGAAAACACAAACATATTTCTGCCAAGTGGCTTTAGTGGCTAACTCTTCCCTCTTTTTAATACATTAGTAAGTAATGAGTCCTTTCTCACTCTAAAAGATTCAGACATTTATATAAATTTATAGGACAGAAAATGGCAGTTGCCCTTTGTTCCTCTCCTTGCTTATTCCTCCTAAACTCTCACGTCCCTTCCCAGAAAGCCAACGCGTCAACCTACCTCTGTTTCAATGTTTGAGTACCATTACCTGTTCACATGTGCATGCCTTTTAAAAAATAAATGCAATAATTCCAATACATTCGGTCCTGTAAGTTGCTTTGACCATTAAATATGACTTGAAAATTGTTTCTCTATCATTATGCAGAGCACTACCTCATTCCCTTTAACAGCTGCCTGGTGTTCCTATTAAGATGGATCATAGCTAATTTATTTATTTTTATTTTACTTTTTTCCATCTCCATTTATCCCCTCTATTCCCTCTCTCTCCTCCACCCCACCCTCCTCTATCAGCACACTGTTGTCTGTATCATGAGTTCTCTGTCTTTTTTTGTCTTTTTTGCTCAATCCCTCCATCCCTGCCCCCCAACACCCTCCCAAATCATAGTTTATTTACATATTCTCCAATTGAATATTATGATTTTATTTTATTTTTCTGATTTCAGATCCTAGGTTTGAACATTCTGGAGCCCACGTATAATTCTAGAGTAGAATCGCCTTTATAATTTTCATAACTATGGCCACTTGCCTTCCCAAAGAAATCGCCAATAATATTGGGATTTCTGCAGATTCATAGGGTACTCTCTGAATATATTCTTTGAGAGACAGTAGGTTCAGTTGTTCGGAAATAAGCAGACCTGAGTTTACATCTCAGTTCTGACACTTAGCTCCCTGAGCAAGTTACTTAAACTCACTAAATTTCAGTTTCCTTATACATAAAATGAGGATAATATTACCAACTAGAGGCCAGTGCACAAAATTTGTGCACTGGCGGCAGGGGGGGGGGGGAGGCTCAGCCTGGCCTTCACCCTCTCACAGTCCAAGAGCCCTGGGGGCATGTCCGACAGACGGCTTAGTGGGTCTAAGCCGTCAGTCAGACATCCTTAGCATTGCCACAGAGGCAGGAGAAGCTCCCACCACTGCAGCTGTGCTTACCAGCCGTGAGCCTGGTTTCTGGCTGAGTGGCACTCTCCCTGTTGGGAGCACAATGACACCAGGGGGCAGCTCCTGAATTGAGTGTCTGCTCCCTGGTGGTCAGCATGCATCACAGTGATCCGTCATTCCACTATTTGGTCATTTGCGTATTAGCCTTTTATTATGTAGGATGCTCAAGGACTATTGGGAGGGAAATGTGATAGCACCTAAAACACACTTGGCACATAGTAGGTGCCTGACAAGCCATGGTTATTATTAATGAGTGCAGATGTGACCCAAAATTCACTTAGAAGAGGTACAGTGACCTGCAGTTTCTAGAAACAGAAGTGACATCCTGGGGACAAAAAAATAAATAAAAATCAGAAGCCACATTTTGTTGGTTTTGAATTTTACCAGTGTTTCTACAGTCTTTTATTAAAACCATGAAAAGCTGATATTGTATTTACTCTTCCACCTACATCTACATCCACAATTCAGTCTCAGTGCAGGCCACATTTCTGGTTTATTTGTGGCTATTTTATATGACAGAGTTTATGCAAAGAATTATGCTTTGTTAATTGTCCTACGTCCCCAAGTTAACATTACAATTAACTGGCATTCCCTGAGCACACACTGATGTACTAGTGCATGCCCGACCTAATTTATCACTCTGGCCTACCTAAGGAAGTGGTCCTTCCCTGGTCACGGTCCACACCTCCATGGCCATGAGCATGAACACCGTTGTCTCTTCCTCAGCCCGAGCCTTGGGTTAGGGCGTGGCTGCTGGCACCAGTTGCTCTTAATGTGTTTTTCTTGGGGGAGGGGGCACCTAATGAGAGAACATTTATTTTTAAATTAATGTGCCCCATTTTCTTCCTAGCTTTCAGCTGCTGTAGCAAACCTGTTCATGCACCTGGTCACCCAGATTTAGATGGAAATATCCGCTGTAACAACAGCAGCAATAGCTAAGACAGGACCACTCATTTATTGCCAAGAAATCATTTGGGGCTTACAAATGAGAAATAGTGTCCAAATCTCTATGTTCAGTAATATTCGCATTGCCTTAAACCTTATCTTATCTCACCTATTTAATTCTTTCTCTCGCCTGCCAGCTGCCATCCACAAGAGAAAAGCAAAGGACAAAATAGAGGGATATTCATGAGAAGATCCTTTATTTTTTAAAATGGGTTTTCATGGATAGATACACATATATATATGATGTAATTCAAAATGCAGCTGTGGCAGCCTTTGGCAGTGGGTTTGAAACCTTGCTGGATGCTAGGTAGGGAGAGCAGAAAAGCATCACAGTTAAAACACTCTGGCCCCCTCTGCCTTGCCCATCACCAGGGGCGTGACCTTGGGCATGTTGCATGGCCTCTGTGCACTTCATTCATCTCATCGATAAAAATGAAGTTAACTTCAGTACCCACTCAAGTCAATGTGAAGGGTAAATGCTTCTAACCTTGCCCCACGAACACTGTTATATTAATGTGGACGATTGTTATTGTATGTAAGAGTGCAGGGTCTGGACTACGCTGCCCAGATTACAATCCCGAATCTGCCTCTTATTGTCTTGGTGACCTTGGACAGGTCACCTTCCCCTTCTGAGGGGCTTCCTCATTTATTAAGTGGAAATGATAATGGTATGTCAGGGGATTCTTTTAGAAACAATGGATAATATGCAGTGTTTGGCATTTAGGAAGTGCTCATAACACCAGTTCATATTGTATTTGGTGAACTATGTCATAAGATGTTTGTACCATGCCCATAACAAATTTATACTGGTTTCTTACAGGGTCTGATTTTAAAATATACCTAGGTCCACAGAAAACTCCTGGAGACATGAAATGTCACTCCTTATGAGTATATGTGGGGATTTTATTGATGAGACAAAATGCAACTGGGGGACCTTGGACCTCAGCCAGAGCAGTCATTTCCGAAGAAACAAATGGGCCTCATTATAACGTGGTTTTCCCTAAAAGGTCAGTCTGCACCGCGTAGCTGGAGGCTGGCATTATAGAAAGCTTCTAGGGTGTTATATTGCATGTTAGTATCACCCAGGTTCTACTACTACTGGTGGGGCCTTAGCTTTCTGTTCTGTGTAGACAATCACACACACTCACACCCACCCACACACATATGCTTTTAGCTGGGACCACTAGTCACCCCAAGTCCGTGGTGCTGAGAGCTGACTCTGTTGCTTAGGAACGCCCATTTCTCAGGCTGGTTGCGCTGTTGAAATGAGTCCTTGCTGCTTGCATGTCTTGTTCCATAATTCCATTTGGCTGAGGCAGGAGACAAGTAGCTCATTTTAATTAAAATTTCAAGCAAACTGCATTATGTTGTTGTGTGTTATTCCAAAAGGATAGAGCACGTCAAGGACAGCTGTTGATCGAGTGAAGCATCCTGTTTATTCTGCCTAAGAAACACACATCTTTTCATTCGCTTCACAAACTCTCTCACCACATGGCTTCTAATACATCCTGTGAAACAAAAAACTGTGCCCTGAGGCTCTCTGAGATAGTAACTGTGTTAAATAAGATGCCAGGTAGTACCCACGGGGCCGTGAAAATGTGGCATTGCCATGCCGTCGAGGGCAGTCACAGGTCCTATTCTGCTCTCTGTGTCTCTGCTGGCTTGCCCCCAATCACAGCACCCTCCTAGAGACCCACTTCCCACCTGTCACCCCGAGAGAGGCCTTAGCTTGTGTTAAAGAAACCCAGAGGCTATGCTGCCTTCGACCTGCAATTAAGTCCCTGCTGCTCTCCAAACCAATGAGTCCTTCCAAGTTGTAATCTAATTTATTTTCCCCATTTTCTAAGTAATGCCAGCGTAAGCGCGTTCATCATGTTAGACTCACTGATTCTAATTCCTAATTCAGACTTGTTTGTTCAGTAGAAGGTAAACAACCCCCTAGCTATCACCCACCCCCATTTATTTGGAGAGAGAGTTTCAGTGGGAGAAGATAAATAGTATGTCAAACACGGTTTGGAGGGACTGCAACTGAATAATTTCTAGTTTCCTACGCCTGTCTCCAGCTGTTGTGGCCCAGTGTCTGGCAGCTGTGTGCTGGCTTGGCTGAGCTGCTACTTAGTCAAATTAGATCAATACCTTTACATATTTGTTTGATATAATCATCTTAGGCTAGTCCAGGAATTCACACATTGCACCACATGGAGGGGGATGACTTGTTCCTAGGTATCTCTCCATGAACACAAAATCAAGCGGTTGATACCTGTAATCCCACAATCCCTAAGAAAATAAAGGGCAGACCATGTTTAAAGACTGGTGGACTCACATGGCCCTGGAGATGCATTAATTAAATCCCACAAACATTTATTGGGTGCTACTATATACAAGGAAACATAGGAGATATAAAGATCAGCAAGATATAGTCTCAATTCTCAAGTATAATTTAATACAGGCTATAAAAACATCAGTAGTTAATTAATTGTTATTTAGATTTGGCCTCATTCCAAAAGGATCTAAGATGAAAGAATACTTGTGAAAATGCATACAATAGGTCCTAATGAAATAAAATGGGATTACGTGAGAAGGAGTTGGGGGAAATGAAGGCTTGGGGAAGTTCATAGGAAGCTGGAAGTGAATTAAGTTCAGAGAATATGCACCCTGAGAAATAATGCAGACCATGGTGGGCCATAAATTTGTCTTGGAGTTTCCTGGAAGCCAGTACAAAACCAGAAACAAAATTCGTTGGTTGTATGATTAGCAATGTCTATATAGATCTTGTTCAGGAAAAGAGAATATATCAGGTATGGAAACTACATAGATTTTTCTCACATAAAGAGGTCTTTGATGTGTGCTAGTCAGTATCCATAACTATAAAGAATTACAATCATAATTTTTACTGGTTGGGGACAAGGACTTTGTTGCTATGTTTCAGCCATTCCTTTTCACTGTCTTTCTTACTGCAAACATCCCCCTCCACTATCACACACCACACACACACACACACACACACACACACACACACACACCCCTCAGGAGCTGGAAATGCAGGATGTTGGCCCTCCCAGACTCCCTTGAACATGTGACCCAAGTGGGCCAATGGAATTCAAAGAGTAGGATGCTGGGAAGCTCCCTGCATAATAATAAACACCAAGTCTGGATATATTTATGCTTATTCTAGAACAAGCAAAAACATTATAAACATGAGACTCATGAAAAAATACTACAAGGTAAGCAAATGGAAACACTTGACTCAATTAAGGAGCTCATCTCTAAAAATAATCTACTACATGATTCAGAAGATAACATCAGGACAACATTGGGAATCCTTGAAAGACTGCAAGACAGGCCACTATAAATCAAGACCTTATGGACTCAGAAAGCTTAGATTAAATGTGAAATTATAATTCAGATCAATGGAATTAATAAGATCCCAAAAAACTAAAAACTTAATTGGACTTCCAGATAAAGATAAAGCTTTGAACTAACATTTCATTTCACTCCCTCCCAAAAATCCTTATAAAACACACACACACACACACACACACACACACACTCTAGAGGCCCAGTGCACAAAAATTTGTGCACTCAGGGTGGTCCCTCAGCCCAGCCTGTGCCCTCTCACAGTCTGGGAACCCTCAGGGGATGACCACCTGCTGGCTTACACCCGCTCCCCCAGGGATCAGGCCTGAGCTGTAGTCAGACACCTTAGAGCTGCTGAGGAGGTGGTAGAGGTCCCCACCACCACCGCTGCACTGGCAGCCATCATCCTGGCTTGTGGCTGAGCAGAGCTCCCACTGTGAGAGTGCACTGACCACCAGGGGCAGCTCCTGCATTGAGCATCTGCCCCCTGGTGGTCAGTGTGTGTCATAGTGACCAATCATTCCCAGTCTTCTGCTGTTAGGGTCAATTTGCATATTACCCTTTTATTGTATAGGATAGAGGCCTGGTGCATGGGTGGGGGCCAGCTGATTTGCCCTGAAGGGTGTCCCAGATCAGGGTGGGGGCCCTGCTGGGGTGCCTGGCCAGCATGGGTGAAGGGCTGATGGCTGTTTTCAGGCTGGCCACAATCCCTTCAGGGATGGGGTCCTCATGGGGTGCCTGACCATCTTAGGTGAGGGGCTGATGGCTGTTTGCAGGCTGGCCAAGCCCCTTCAGGATGGGGAGATCCTGCTGGGGTGCCTGGTCAGGCTGATAGGAAGCAGGTATCTTGGATTTATTTATCTTCTATAATTGAAACTTTGTTGCCTTGAGCAGAGGCCACAGCTGGCCTAAGCAAGCAGGAAGTTTAGCTTCCTCCATCACTGGGGCAAGCAAATCTGTTGTTTGCTCTGGCTCTGTGGCTGCCGGCCACCATCTTGGTTGCATTAATTTGCATATAGTCACTCTGATTGGCTGATGGGCATGGCTTAGAGTGTAGCAGAGTGACACCAATTAGCATATTACTCTTTTATTAGAATATATATATATCATGGGCAGAGTAACAGAAGACAAATAATGGCAAAGTTTTAAAGCTAGAAAATATGCACATGGAAGCGGACTTAATAGATGTTAGAAAGACACATTCTAAACTGTAGGTGGGAAAAGCTGAGAACCAAGCCAATTTATACCACAGACCCCTTCAGAAGACCTAGGGATTAGCAGCATCCTATCTTTTAGAAGAGAGGGCAAAAGAGGGAAGGACAAAAAATTAGGGGCATGGGGAAAGTGTAGAAACAGCTACATCTCTAGATGACCCCCGCCTCCAGCATGTTCCTGTTGAGTGCTATCTCTTGTCCTCAGCAGAATCCTGAGGGTTTTTGTTGTTGTTGTTGTTGTTTAATATATTTTATTGATTTTTACAGAGAGGAAGGGAGAAGTATAGAGAGCTAGAAACATGGATGAGAGAGAAACAACAATCAGCTGCCTCCTGCACCCCGCCCCCCCCACTAGGGAGGTGCCCGCAACCAAGGCACATGCCCTTGACTGGAATCAAACCTGGGACTCCCCAGTCTGTAGGCCGATGCTCTATCAACTGAGCCAAAGTGGTCAGGGCAGAAGCCTGAGGTTTATGTGACAGACATGGTAAACTGGAGAATCTCTAGGCTTGGGGACACCCAAAACAAGGAGGGTTGAGTACATAGTTGCACATTGGATACTAGCTCTAGTCCCTTCTTCTACTGGTTTCCAGAATGTAGGCCTTTACTTTGCAGGAGAGAACTATGTCTAACCATCCTCTGGGACTGCAAAACCAAAAACCAAAAACCGAAAACCGCCAACCGAACAAACTACAGAACTGACAGTGGGGACAGTAGAAGCTTTTCACTGATTCACAGACAGACTGCGTCATAGAGAGCTGAGAGCTTTCTATCAGCCCGTTAGCACCCCCACTTTTAAATATGAGCAAACAAGCAAAGTTTTTCATAAATAAAAACACACCACCTACTAGAAAATACAAAGGGGAAAAATCAAAAGCAAAAAAAATAAAAAGGGGGGGGGGAAGCCACTGTGCACAGAGAATAGCATTAAAAATTAAACTGTAATTGGTATTACCCAAAAGATAAAAGACTTGCACACACAAAACAAGAGCAGAATGCTCTAAAACTGGAACTCAGAAACAGAACCTCAAAGACCTTTGGATTTGTGCACCGGAAAAAATGGAATTCACATGACACATGACTAGTGGTAAAAATATGAATCATGTGAAACTTTAAATCAGCCTGATAGAAGACGAACTGGAAAAGTTTTTGTGGACTCAGAAGCAAAGTAAGAGAGATTACAATGACAAGTATAAGATAGATATGGAAGATATCTAATGGAAAGCAAATACAGATGCTTTGTGTTCTTAAAGGGAAGATTATTTTAAGTATAAGAAAAAATAGCCAAAGCTTAGGAAAAAAAGTTTCCCTGAGCTGAAAAAAATACCTGTTCTTGCCGGTTGAAAGCACCCGCTGCATCCAAGCAAAATGAATTTCAGAAGACCCAATCTAGGCATATTCTGGCCAACTTTGGGAATGAAAAAGTGAAGGGAAAAAATTTCAGGGCCTTGGACAACAAAAGAGAAAGATGAACTACAAAGAAATAAAAGTAAGATCTGGCCTCCAACATCTGTTTTATAACTTGAAATACCAGAAGATAATAGACTAATGTCCACAAAAAATATTTTTAAGAGGAACATCATCTAAGAATTTTGTACCTAGCCAAATTTTGTGTGTGAGGACAACAGAAGAAAGTACTCTGAAGTATGCAATGTATCATTCATGTGCACTTCTTGAAAAAAAAATTTTTTTGAAAGATGCACTATCTGATAGAAGAAACAAAATTTTAAATGTTACAATATGTGAAGGTAATGGTATAAAAGGACTGGTCACAAACACTGAACCATTTGGAACTGAGAGATATCCAAATTTGGTAAGTATAGTTATGAAAGTGGATATCAATTTTTGAAATATTCTCAAAGTACAAGATATGCAGTGGTTGGAAGGAAGAAAGCAAGGGGAAAGTGGAAGAAGAGAGAGAACAGACAAAATCGTTTTAATTACATTGAGAATGGCAGAGAAATGGGGAGAGAAGGAAACTTGTGCTGAAACTCAGCCCTTGTCATGTTTTGCATGTGTTGATCTGCTAGGGATCTTTATGATACAATGGTGCCGGACTTCCACCCTCAGACATGTTTATTAAATTGGTTTCAGGTACAATGAAAATCTCCTCAGCAACTTTCAACATGCAGCAATGTTTGGGAACCACTGGCTTAACTCATTAAATGGGAAAAAGCAAGGATGGCAAAAATATTTCAGCTTATGTTCCCGTTCGTGATTGCCGATGACTTTTTTGTTTGTCACTTATTTTCTTTTTTCTTCTTCTTTTTTATTGCTTAAAATATTACATATGTCTCCCCTCCCCCCTGTCCAGCTACTCCCACCCCCCAGGACAAGCCCCCACCACCCCAATGTTTCTGTCCATTGGTTATGCTAATATGCATGCATACAAGTCCTTTGGTTGATCTCTTACGCCTCCCCCCACTCCCCTGCCTTCCCTCCGAGGTTGGACAGTCTGCTCAGTGTTTCCTTGTCTCTGGATCTATTTTTGTTCATCGGTTTATGTTGTTCGTTGCATTCCACAAATGAATGAGATCATGTGATCCTTATCTTTCTCTGACTGCCTTATTTCGCTTAGCATAACTCTCTCCGGGCAATGACTTCTTAAGGGCTTCATTGAGGTCCCATCCAGGCTCAGTGGGAAACTGCTCTGATGCACACAGGCCTTCTTCACTAGAAGAGAATGACATCATTCATTTGCCATCCCTGGACTGAAGTAGATTTTGAAACTAAAGTAACTATTAGCTTTAAAAACAGCAAGGATCACTACCAAAATATTAGAGATAGTGAAAGCAAAGAAAATACAGTTATATAGTAAAAGGCAGTGAGCAGAAAGAAGGAGGAAGAGGAAGGGCAGAGGGACAAGAAGAAGGGGGGAGGAAAGAAACCAATAGAAGTCACAAAATAAGATGGCAAAATATGATTAAATATGTTTATTAAGCCTATAAAGGCAATTGAAATGTCCTACATTTAAAAAGTATATATTTAGATTGCATAAGAAGAAAAGAGAAATCCATCTATGTAGCATTTTCTAAACCACTTGAAACAAAATGACTAAATAAAAATATATTAAATTAGAAAATGGGAAAATATATTAGGCAAATACAGTAAAAAAAGAATCTTAATACCAATAACAAATATGATAGAATCTAAAACAGAAATGTTAAATGGGACAAAGATGTTCCATCAGAAAATACATTTCACCATGTATACAAAACTGTCAAAAATTTTTATGTATCAGATAACATAAAAATGCAGAAAGTGAAATTGGCTATAAATTAGGAGAAATGGACACAAGCACAATACTAACAGGAAGCTTTAGTAATAACTTTCTCTTTTTGATGGCTGATAAAAATATAAATCTGACTTTATACCACATAAGCATAGAATATACCTTTATTTCCAAAACTATTAAGACACCTACCAAAATAAAAAGATCATGTGACCAAAAAAATTACAAAAAGCCAAAAGTATACAGTTTACACTGTGATTAGAAAGTAAGAAGCTATTATTGAGTCAAGGAGAAAATTAATGCTGCAGAAAATTTGAAATTAACAATAGTAAGAATATTACTTAGCAGTATTCAGAAGAAAGTTCATAGATATAAAAGCTTTATTTATTTATTTTTTTTTACAAAGGAGTAAAGGAGAAACAATGCCCTACAACTGATGTGACAATGAGAGGCATGTCCTCATCAGAGGGAAGTTGAGATTGATGAAGAGGCCCCTGATAATTTAATCAGATGAACTCTGCCCCTGCTCCTGTGTTCTTTCTTCCAAAGAAAGGTCTTCGGTTCAGATTCCAACCCTAGAGCTGGAGTGATATTTCTCTCCCTTCTTCTGTCAATCCTGACATAGGTGAAAAGTTTAGGAACTTTATATGGGATTTTAGTTTTTGTTTTAAATGAAGCTTAATTAGTACATGAGAACTGTAAGAATTCATGACATTATTACAGTCCCATTTCTAAATCCATAATAGAAACAGCTTCTTTCTGAACTCATGTGTTCATATTGTGCTAATCATCTCTTCTCTGCGCTACTCCATGTTTGAGGGTAAAAAACAGACACAGAAAGAAAAATATGCTTTATTAAATAAACTGCATTTCCTATAAACCCAGCTGCCTAAAAAATTATATCATGAGCAAGTTAAAAGTTAATAAGACTAAGTGTAAAATACAAAATTATGTAACTTCTGGAAGGAAACATAGGTGAAAATGTACAAGACCTTGGGTTTGGTGAAAAACTTTAAAACATTATACCCAAACCATAATCTATTCAATAAACTTTATTTTTTGCTTAGTAAAATTGGACTTTACAACTTTTTGCATTTTATTATTTAAAATTTTTGCTCTATGAAAAGCACTGTTAATAGAATTTTTAAAAAGCCACAAACTTGAAGAAAATTTTTGCAAAACACATATCTGATAAAGGACATGTATTCAAAATACACATTTTTTAAAAACCCTCTTAAAATTCAACATTTAAAAAAAGGGCAAATGATCTAAACAGACACCTCACCACAGAAGATAAACTGATGACCACAAGCATATATAAAGATGGCCAAATTCATTTCTTATTAGGAAAGTTTACAACAACAAAGTAATTCCAGAGCATTCCATTGGATAAATGGCAAAATCTAAACTAATAAAAGCGAAATATTAAAATTAACCGTTTCTCTGAGACAGGGTAAGCCACGTCCACCAGCCAATCAGAGCGGCTGTATGCAAATTAGCCCAGCCAACATGGCGGTCGCCACTCACGGACCTGAGTAAACAGCCTTTTCCATTGCGGCAGGAGCGAAAGTGAAGCTGCGCCCTTCAGCTCAGCTCCGATTAAACTGCCTCTAGTGAAAACACAGCTTTGAAACAATGTAACAATCATAGAATCCTCCGGAGCTGAAGGAAAGAGCAGCTCCGGCCTAACCAGTAAAAGTAACAATTGTTTCATTATAGACGCTGCGAGGTGAAGCAGAGGAGGCTTCAGTTAGTTAGAAGGCCGCCTTAAAGGAACAGTGTATCAATTATAGAAGATAACCCCAGGCCTTCAA
>PVJC01030460.1:0-21168 GCA_004026665.1 Murina feae | reverse complement strand
ATCTGGATTAAGTTCTCATGGGGGTTTAAAGACAGAGTAGATGCTCCACGACCCATCTGAAGAATTACCAATGTGGAAATTCAATCAGAACAGCCTTTACTATGAATTTAATCAGTAAGATAACTGGGATGACTGAATGTCTCCTATAGCTTTATGTTGGCAATAGAGAGAGTGAGAGAAAATGTTTGAAATAAAAAAAAGTACATGGTGCCATTGGGTGTTATTCCAGCTGACATTCATTACATGGTTTGGGGAATCAAACTGACTTTAAAACTTTACTAATAGTCTAATATTTCAAATATGTTTTAATCTTATTGAACTAGTGAGACTAGTTTAAACCTAGTAAAATAGGGACATAAAATCTACCTTCACCGAGTTTGGGTAAAGTTAAATAAGTACATATGCACTCTATGTGGTAGCCTCCTTGCTCACACACATAAGATGTTCATTCATTATAGGTCTGGCTCCAACAGAAATCCAACATGACAGGAGAAGGTCTGTCTGATAACTATTATACAAGTATATCCTACATACAACAGTAAAATAGAAATTAAGTCCTTCGAATTCTCACCTCACTGCTCTAAATGTTCTTCAGAAATTCCTTAGTGTAGTATCTTACCAGAGGTATCTTTATGTCCATGGAACAGAGATGTGTTTGCCCATATTATAATTAGCAGATGGATATAAACAAAAAAATACCTTGCTTTAAAACTTCAATAAAATCAAATCAATTTATGTAACATTATAATCAAGATTGATTTTTGTTATTTAAAAATAACAATTAGGTTATTAAAGCATTTTTTTCAGTTTAATTCAAAAGGTGACTGAAATTAATTTCATTTCTTTTTAAACCTCTTTCTTAAGAATGAAATAGGTACTTTTTTAATAGCCATAATTGTGAAAGCTCAATAAATGAGTATAATTCAGTACCCATTTAAAAATAATTTTATCATCTTAAGCCAAAAATTTTAACTTGCTCTGTAATTATTTATATTCAAGTAAACTTCATCCTAAACCTCCATTTAAAGATGAACTGATCATGATACTTTCAACTTAATTTCAGAGAAATATATATTAAGAAAGGAGATTGCTCATAGAAAATGGTTATTTGAGAATGAAAAATACTCTGCATGGGTTCAGCCACAGAGCCAATGATTCACATACAAACCAAGTATTATTAATCAGTTCTAGCAAATTTTCTTCCTGAGCCCAGGTATCTGCAAGACCCCTGACAACAAAGACTCATTATCCTGCTTTGATATATCAGTTGAGACCTACTTTCCATCCTTTGGATAGCTGCTCTGAATATTTGCCTCCAGAATTTATGAGAAATCTATGTTGCTATTTCCTTTTGTTCACTAATCATTTAAGGACTGTGTTCCCTTCAGAAAATTCTCATTACAAATAGAAAAAAAATTACTATGCTGTAAGTGTCTATTGTATGCTAGGCAGTGTCCTAGATAAATAATTGTCACTTTCATGCTGAGAATGAAGCTTTATTAACTGCCTGCACAGTGTTAACATATGTAATAGTGACTAAATAATTTCACAGTTCAAACCTATATCTTCTTCTATAAAATGAAAATAAACAAACAAATAATATTAGATGATTTTTCTAAGATTCAAAAGATGGTAAATACCAAGTAGGTCTTATTCATCTTCATAATTTTCATGCTTTTACATACTAGCACTTGTTTCCTATGTAGAATCACCTACAAATGTTCAATGACATTCCATCTATTGTTGTACATAAAAAGTAAATGAAGGGCAGAGAAGATATCACATGTTTCAATCATATGCTTCAATGGAAGACTAAAAACATCTAAAGGTACAATAAGAGTGAGTTAGGTGAAACAGAATCTATGCTGAGTAAATGGTTTGGATTAATGGATAATGCACCCAATTTAACTCTGATATTAATAGAATTCTGCTGTTTGGTTTTCTTGTTTTCTTTGTGTTCTTTAAACAAGAACATGTTCAAACAATTTTTAAACCTGCAAACACTAAATGCAGCCTTCGACATTTAGGGTGTGTTTCGACCATAATGTTTTAATAGCTTTTCCTAATTATGCCTCATGCTGTTTGACTTACACTGTCAAGTTCTGAAAGACCTTTCTTTCCTCCATCCTCCTAAGGGTAAAATGTTGAAGATCTTCTCTTATATTGTATTCAATGAAATGTTTACTTAAAAGAGAGAAATGTAAGGCTCATTAGTGTGAAATAAAACACTTGCTGATATTGTACATTATTCTGGCAGTTAACTATAAGCATTACAAGAACATAGCAAACAAGAGTTAAACATAAAAATTTCAAGTCAAGTCATTACGAATGTAAGAAATGTGTTTGTTTTTGTTTAACATGACTCTCTAGAACAACTCTAAAGGAAAGCAATATTTAAAACAGTAGAGTCCTGCCCTGTGTGGTTCAGTTGCTTGGATGTCATCCTATGCACCAAAGGTTTACAGGATCTCTTTGGGGGGGACGGGTGGAGGTGAATTGGGGGAGGAACCTCAGTGGAGTGCATCCAATTGATGTTTCTCTCTGGCATGGGTGTTTCTCTCTCTCCCTTTCCCTTCCTTTCTCTCTAAAAATCAATAAAAAAAATATTTAATAGTACAGCTCCTCTTACATAAGCAGAGAGATGCTTTGGTTGTCAGATCTTTATGTGTGCATGACTCTGCTTTATAAATAGATTAGAACAAAATAACTTAATTTTGCCTTAAATTAATTTGGGTTGCATCTGTGAATATTTAGCTACTGGAATAGGACAGAGTTCACGCTAACTCAGACCCAGATGTTTCCCTTGAAAAAAGTTATGGAAAATAGGTTGTTTTGTTTATTTTGTTAATTTAGGAAGTGTTTAATTGTATCCCCAGGGAATTCTCTAATTTAATAAATAAAAGTGTATACATGTATACACTTTTAGATTATGCTCACTCTTATCAATTTCTGTAGTTGATAGATTATCCTATCTAATAAAGATGGAATATGCAAATTGAATGTCACTTCATGACTAAGATGGCAGTGCCCATAGCCAATAAGAAGGGACTATGCAAATTAACACGACAAAGATGGTGGCTACTGGCCCCAGAGCAAAGGTGGGAGGCAGCAGCCAGAGCGAAGGCTGGCAGTCAGGGAAGGAAGGCCTATTCTTGCACGAATCTTTGTGCATCAAGCCTCTAGTAAAGAAGAAATAATTCTCTATGGTTTGAGAATGTGCTTTGGAGCAATATATGAGAGAAGCCTATTTTCGTTATTCGGTATTTAGGTATTATTTCATATATCCATTATGGGCCTATTTATTGGTCAAATATGTACATCAAACAGTGAGCTGTAACTTTCTCTCAGACCTTTCTTAATATTTGACTTGAAACAAAATGTCAGAGGAGATGGATATTAAAAATGATTATAAATATCAAAATGTTTTGCTTGTTTCTTAAAAAAAACTGTATGTTTATTATGTATAGTTTAGAAAAGATAAGAATATAAATATTTATTTGTGTTTTTGCTATAATTTGTGTGCATACATAAGTCTTATTTCCATAATATTAAAACCATGATTATTATTAATTATAATATATTCTGACTAATTGCCTTATTATTAAGCATTATCAAAGAATTTGATTTGTGAAGGTAGAATAAGTTTTCACTGTTTGGATACAATAAAATATACTATTAGAAAGTTAGCTTTCTGTAGGTAGAGCACTGGAGGTTTATCTCGGTGCAATGCTGTGAGCTCACTCCAGCAGTTCAGATCTTTCTGGCAAACCAGGAAGATGGCAATGCCCGCCTGAGCCCCTCCTAAAGCCACGTACACAGTACCCAGACCTTTATGCTCACTGGCTCCCTAATAAGATGTTCTATGATTGGCTACCTCCGGTATATATACTGCTGTACTTCCTCAATAAAATTAGACCTGCGTCACAGAACCTGGTCTCCGGAGTCATGCATGCAAGTGTCCTAGTGCTAGGGGCTCCATCGTCTTCACCCCTGGGAGACCCCCTGCTTCAGCTTTCAGATTTGTCCATTATATTTAAATCTCTTTGTCTAACTTAAGATCAATTATAAAGATACTATTTTATCAGAGGCACTGAAATTTAAAATTTCATACATTTTGACAAATTACTCATAAAATAATTATAAAGGATCTAATTCAGATTAAAGCAACATAACATACTGAGCCTTGCTAAACATATTCATCTCATGGTATTATTTTTATATAACATAAATTTAAACCATGTTAACTATATAGTAATATATCATAAAGAGTATAGAACATAATAAAGACTTAGAATATTTTTAAAAATCACCGAAAAGGCATTAGAGTCACAGTAAAAAAAAAATATTGAATAAACATAGCCTAAATTATTTTCAGTAGAGGATGGTGGCAAAGAGATGGTGGCACAATTCTTAGTTAGAGTCAATTAATAATGGAAGAATGGTTGCAGAGGTCCCTGGAGTCAATGTCAGCATGATAACTTGGAAAATTGCATCAGAAATAATTGGAACTATATTTTGCTTGACTCCAGTAGTAGATAAAAGAGATCTTTGCCTCCTATAATAGAGTTTGAGAGACAGGGCAGTGGTCCTAGCAACAACCCATGAGAATGGTGTAGCTTCATATCCAGAAGACAAAAGACAGGCACACTCTGTTTTGACCCTCCCTCTGCAGCAAGCCAAGATAACTGGGACAAGAAAAATAAACAAATCGATATTTAATAGCAATGATTAGCAGGTAACAAAAAATTACCAAACTTTGAAGACAGTATAACAATTATAAAGAAAGGAATCAATTTTACAAACAAAAGACATAACACATGGAGAAGCAAGTTTAATTTAAAAAAAACACACACAACTTAAATCTGAATTACTGATGCAAATGTTTAAGGCAAGGGCTGGAATATCAAATGCAATTTACACTAGCATGTGTGCTCTTCACTAGAATGCAAATTCCATAAGAGCAATTGCATTTCTCTTTGGTCAATGCTAATATCCCAGCTGACAGTAAGTTTTGAATAAAGGGACAGAATTGTAGCCCAGATGGTATGTCACAGAGATTGAGCATCACCCTGTGAGCCCAAGTTGCTGGTTCAATTCTTGGTCAGGACACATGCCTGGGTGGCTGGCTCAATCCCCAGTATGGTGATGTGTGGGAGGCAACCAATGTTTCTCTCTCATTGATGTTTCTATCTCTCAATCCCTCTCTCTTCCTTTTTATTGAAAATCAATTTAAAAAGTTATTTTACACTGAAACATCTTTCCCTATGGAAATTCTGGTTCCTTTCTTCCCTCTCTCATCTCTGATTATTAAAAGCCCAATTATATTCTAAACTAATGTATTCAAGTGCACCTACAATTCATCACTCAAAGACAGATGCATTTGGTACATTTTTTTCTTTCCAGTTTATTATGACAGTTGTGCCAAATATTTTATTACTGCAATTCTGGCCAGCATTTTTCATCCTCATTAAGTTCAGTGGCACCTGCCATCTAGCCTTAAAGCCACTATCATATGTATTTTTTTTATTTTATGTTATGACAACCTCTATTTTTAGATTACAATTTTTATATTAATTAACTTTTGCTAAGTTATCTACATCTATAAAAGAGTAATATGCAAATTGGTGTCACTCCACTATACCCACCAGCCAATCAGAGTGATATGCAAATTAACCCAAGAAAGATGGCTGTTAATTTGCATACACTGGCACGAGCAAAGACTAAAGACAAAAGACAGCATAGAAGGAAGCCAAGTGCTGCAGAAGGGAGCCAAGGGGCAGAGAAGAGAATGGAGCTGAGGCAGCAGAGATGGGAGGGAGATGAAGCAGCAGAGATGGAAGGAAGCAAGGCAGCGGAGAAGGGAGAAAGCTGAGGTGATGGAGAAGGGAGGGAGGAGGAAACCCTTCACTCCCTTCTCTGCTTCGCTCTGGCTCTGGAAGTCCTATTCCTGCAGGAATCTTCCTGCAACGGACCTTTAGTGTTGTATAATGACCAACCTCAAAATCTTAATTGGTTACATAAACATTTATTTCTAATTCACATTACACAGATTTATATGTCAGCTACCTTTTTCCTCTTTTCTTATCTGCATTTTCTAAAAAGATTCTCAAATTAAGACCCAGACTCTGGGCAAAGACAACATTAAGGTCTAGTTGCATTAATTTGGTCCCCAATAAATCTTAATTGTTAGACAAAATGAATAAAAAAAGAGATCAAGCATATGGTTGTATGGTAGTCTAAAAGTTCAAAGCACCTTTTATTAAGCCTTAGAGAGAGGAATAGAGCTAAGGGGAATTGTTGATATTGCTTTCGGCATACAGAACTAATTGTAATCAAGTAGTTCAAATTTTTAAGGAAGTTAAAACTAATTTTATAGAGAAAAGCTCCCTATTATGGGAATAAAGGGACATTACACACTTGCTTGAACGATTTCAGAAATAATTAGGACCAATGTCTATTTTGCTCTCCTCCTTTCTTCTCTTTTCAAGTGGAAATGTCCATAGGGGCTGTTGTTTACATTCTACACTACATTTCTCTGTTTAGCTTTTTATCAGAGCAAGACATATTTTTATTGTGATAAAATACCCAAAAAATTGGCATTTCAAACATCTTTATTGAATTTCTTGGGATGACATTGGTTAATAAAATTATATAGTATCAGGTGCACAATTCCACAACACATCATCTGTACACTGTGTTGTGTGTTCACCACCCCAAGTCAAGTCTCTTTCCATGACCACTTATCCCCCCCATATCCTCCTCCACCTCCCTCCACCTCCATTACGCCCAGTAATCACCATACTGTTGTTCCTGCCCACCATTACATTACTGTATGTTGGGAACTTTTAAGCCTAACATCTCTGGATAACTTATAACTTTGGTATATAGATTCCTTGAACAAAAGAGACTCAATATCAACTTTGGATTAATCATGAGTTCCTATACTTTGAGTCAGATTTGTGATTGAACTTCCCAGGGATTCGAGTAATCTAGGGGTGCAACCTGCTCACAGGAAGGAAAGCAACTATTTGAAATAGCAAAGTTGCTAGTGGTAGATTGTGTCATTTGTTCACAATTGCCTATTTGCTCTTCCCCTTTACCAAGCTGTTCTGTATATAGAATCTATTTTCCCTCCATGAGAATTAGCCTGATGGCTGTGTAGCAAAATGGGAAGCTGTGTAGAACCAAGTCAAACCCATACTGACTCCGGGACAGCCCATGACAACTGAGTCGAACCCAGTACATTTGCAACCAACTTGCAGCACTCATGTTATGTAACAAGAAGTAAATATGCATTCTTGGATGAGACAAATATGGAGATTGCTTTGGCAACAAGGGAAGTCTCAGTTACAGCTTCTTTCTCTAGCATCTACATTTTTCAGTGGCCTCTAACATTTTTTTTGGTTTTCTTTCAGCTCCTTTAAATTTGTTTTCATTCTGCTTTAAATGTACTGCCCCTATCCTTTTCCCATACTCAGTTTCTTTTTAAAATAAGTAGATTTTTATTGATGCCAGAGAGGGAGGGAGAAGGAGAGAGAGATAGAAACATCAATGATGAGAGAGAATCATTGATTGGCTGGCTACCTGAGGCCTGTAACCCGGGCATGTGCCGTGATGGAGCATCGAACCAGGACCTCCTGGTTCATAGATCTACGTCAGTCACTGAGCCCAGACCCACTTTCTATACATACTCTTCACCTCTCCACTCAAAACACATTTTCCTGGAAAGCACTTTAAGGCTCCTCAGGTTGGGGGTTACCTGCTACAGGCCATCTTTGCACTTTCTTTTTTCCTAAAATTAAACATAGTTTACATCTGTATATTTTTGGTTATGAGATTCTTTGGGGGGGAAAAAATAAAATTTGGCCTCTTCAACAAGACTGCAGGTGTCTTGAGGGTAGGAACTCCAAAGTGCAAGGATGCTTATCTTGCAGGTGCAGAATGTTACGGGATTCTAGGGCAGGAGAAACAGGGAAACTCAGACAGGAAAGTCCATTTCTGCCTCTGGAACAGTGCATGGCAATAAATAGTTGTTATTTGAATAAATACAGCTCAGATGGCTATAGCAATGAAGTCAAGCTACACATTCTATAGAACTAGCTATTTCTGGATATTTTTTCTTGAGGCTTTGACTAGTTTGTACCTACTCATTACATACAACTAGAAAAGTGGTTTATTGATAATTCCCTTCAACTACTTCTCCCATCCAGTGTGTAATCTCTTTGTTAGCTGACATGTCTTTGTCTCTCCTAGAGTCCCCAGGCTCCTGGCTCTGGATGCTGAAGCTGCTCTGCATAAAGCCTGCGGGGCCCTGGGATGTGCAGTGAGATGCAATGTAAATGAATGCTCTTGTGGAATTCTGCTTATAGCAAATAATATCAGAATGTTTGCAGGATAATATTTAAATTAAATCCTACGTTAAAATGATTATTTCCTGTTTTAGAACAGGCTTTTCTATTAAAAGCACACTTGAAAAGTTCAAATTAAATCATCTTGTGGTAAAGTAATGGCCCAGGGCAGCTTCTTAGTGGAAGATAAGAAGGCAATTCTCATCCTATCGCTGAGATTTACAAGGTCTCCTCTGTTCCTCCTTTACTGTGTCAGGCCACAGCTAAGTTGTTTATCTATTATGAGCTTCAATTTTCTCTTTGACAAAATAGTGTTGTGAGGCTTAAACATAAACACATGTTATCAGAGTGACATGAGTTTATTTATTGGTTTCATGCAAATCACCTTCCTTTAGTCATCATTATCTTAAGAAAATATAACAAAACAATGTCATGCATTATTTTGAATATTATAATATTCTACCAATACATAGAGGATGTAATACCTGCCAATAAACAGTGTGCTCTCAACTAGCATTTTCCTCTATTATTTCCTGGAAGCATTAGGATAAAGGCCACTTAAAATGTTTCTAGGACAAAAATCAATCCTCATTAAACATTTTTTCCTGTTTTTCTGTTAATCCAGTGTTATTCTCCAGAAAGTAATGCACTATCAATACAAGGTTTATCTTTCAATTCAATTTTTACTTCAACAAATGTTTCATTGGTATTTTTGAAGGTCTTAAAGAATGTGACATGGGTCACTATTGGCCACACAGGCTCAGTTTAGGTATCTGATCTCTAGCTTTTCTGGAAGTTTGAGGACCAATCTCATACATCAACCCAACACTGAAAAGTAAACCCTGCAGATCAAAATATCACACATTTATCTTTGCAGACAATTCATGTATCAAAATGCTTAGAAGCAAAAGATGAAGTTCCCCTTTATTTGAGCAACTGAGTAGTAACTACAAGTGCTGCGAATAAAGACAAAGTTATCTCTTCTGTTTCCATATTCAAACACATTATTTGACCTGATTTCATCTGTGGCAGAGAATTCCATCTCTCACTACATGCAATGCAAAGAACCCGTTTCCTTTCATTGATTCTCAATTTCCCCACCCTTCATTTCATTGATTGAGTAGCAGGCTTTCAAATTAAAGAAAAATAAAGCTCAAACAATGAAGTTCCATCCATTAATATTACTGATTTTTTTAATTCTTTTTTTTCCTCTTTGGAGGGGTAGGGTGGGCACGGCGGCTCTTACTGGTGTAGCTTTTTCTAATACATCATCAGAGAAGAGAAGGCAAAAATAAAATGCTGGTGCCTATAATACTACTTGATGATTACAAAATAGATGGCAAGTGTTTATTAAATCAATCAATCAGGATTTATGAACAAAGCAATTCATACTCAATGCATTCACCACAGAGTCAATAGATTGATATTTGCTGGTGGCCTACTTGTGCCAAGACTTGGAAAAGCTGTCCATATGCAGACGAGGAGTTAGAAATAGGGTTAGGCAGACAGGGTAAGGGATGGAAGAAGAAGAAAGTACAGACATAACTGCAGGGCTGAGCTCCAAACCACACAGATGTTCACCTTGCAGGTGCAGAATGTTACAGGATTCCAGGGCAGGAGAAACAGGGAAACTGAGACAGGAAAGTTAAAACAAGGCCAAACAGTGTGGGCAATTTACAGCCAGCTTATAACTAACACACCATTATCTTCTCCAGCCAAGGATACAGAGCAAGTGATTAAAAAACTTCCCTGATAAGAGAATGCAGAAAGGGAGGGAGCGGGGAGAAGAAAGGGGGAAAAAAAAGAGGCCATTTTACTCCTAAGCAGAGACACCAGCAACCCCAAGGCTTGGCAAGGTAAAGTTGCCAGGTACTTTTCCTGAATTCTGGGAAGGCCACAACAAAATTAAAAACAAAAGAACCTTGAGAGTTAATCTGTACCAAAATGGCCAGCAGAGGAATTGTAAAGCCTATAGACAGGAGGGTATATAACACCTCAGCCCTCCCACACAACTGGCTCCTCAGATTAGCTGAGAGCCTGTCTGTGCTTCATAAGCCAGATGTATGGATTTGCTTACTTTGCTTTTTTTCAATAAACGTGCATGCTTTAATTGCTTTAATAATTTGGCTTTTCACAACGCAGTCAAGGTCTCTCATAAAATTCATTTATATGAGAAGACAAGGATTGAGGCTGGGACAGCCATTTCCCACTGGCTCAGGGAGCTGTCCTGTCCAGTAACACCTCTCTGGTGTCGGTGAGAGGTGCCTATAACAAAGCCATGGTCTGCTCTCAAGAAACATGTAATCAATTGGAGGCCACCTGTTAGCACATGGAGCACCAAGAAGATGGAGCAGGTACTGCTAATGTTATATTGGAATTCAGCGAGTTAGACAGAAGATGCCTAAAAAAGAAGCCAAAATTGGAGTTCTTTATTAAATGCCGGTGACCACAAGAAAACTTGTCCCTTCGAAACCTTGCAGCCCTGAATGAACTTATAGGTTAGCTTATAAAGACAAACAACAAAAACAATAAACAACCATGCACTGGGATGGGGGCAATGTGTTTAGAGATATCTTGCAGAAAGCTTGTAGCCTTGAGCACAGCTCAGATAACCAGAAGACACCCGGCATGGGAGGTACCAAAAATGGACCAGACCCCCCCCCCCATGTCGGCAGAGCAGCTTGCAGGAACAGATCATTAAGAGGGGGCAGTGGTTAGAGTATAGGCTAACAAAAACATGCATTAGGTTACTGGCACAGATTCAGATTGCTAGTCCCTCCCCCAAATGCTTTATTTTCCCCATTACTCGAGCAAGTGTGCTTACAGAAACTAGAAATAGCAGTGTTACTTTTATCAGGGAGGCTATCTGGTTTAGTTACTTCTGGAATTAACAGAACAAAAGACCATCTGTGTTTAGTGGAAAATTTTGAAAAGCATTTCTTACAAAATGGAGGTTATGGGAACAAGATGGAGTGCCTATGGTTCAGATGGAGGGCGAGGGACAGGATGGAGTCAGTCCTTTCAAGGTCCATTGTTCACTAACTGGAGAAGTTACAGAGCTCCTCACTTACTCATTTTGATATTGTTCATTCTCTTTCTCCTTTCATATTTTCATTCACTGGCATATCATTTATATGGATAATATTAAATTTCATTATCTTATTGGAGATAGAAATCAAATATTTTGATGAGTCACCTTTGAAGCACGTTAATAAAACTTGAACTCGTTTCTTATATTTATCCTAATCTAGTCCAGACCTGAGATAATTGAATCCTACTTAATTTTATAGCTTATGTATTTATGAATACTCATGTGTATGAATGTTAATACTATATTCCTCGTACTAAGAATAATGCTATGCTTAAGAAATTGTGTTGAACTATTCAAAGTACCTATTATGTACATTACATTCTAGTGGAAGTGGATTGAAAAACCATATAAATCACAAAATATGTAGTAACTTTTGTGTGAGACAGTTGATATGAGACATGAAGGAATTAGTTACATGAAGATCTGAAGTAAGGTCAGTCAAGTTGAGAGAAAACCTGTGTAAAGGTTCTTGTTTTGGGAATAATTTTGGCAATTTGGAAGTACAAAAAGAAGGCAATTGTGTTTGGAATGAGGACGTTGTATGATATAATGTGTGAGAGGCTAAACTTAAACACATAATCATGGCTAGAATAATGAGTATGACATTTGTTTAGAATTTAGTATGAAGTCTTGAGCAGCAATTATTCTCAACAGGTGATGATTTCCCCCACTAGGGGACATCTGGTAATGTGGATATATTTTTGTTTGTCATAAATAGGAAGGGAAGGTGCTCTTGACATATAGTGAATTTCACCCAGGGATGTAGCTAACTATTCTACAATACACAGGAGAATTCCCCATAAAAAAGGATTATGTTGCATACAAAGTCAAGGTTAAGAAACCTTATTTTGGAGATTGTACAAAGGAAAGCATAAAGTGATATAATATAACTAGCACTTTAATTACTTTGAATATTTGTTGGAAATTATAGAACAGAGAGCATGAAAACTTCATCACAAGAAGATACCTTAATAAGTAAAAAATAAGATATAACAACACTTACATTGATCAGATATCTTCTTTATGTAGTTTTATTTAAAATATATGATTTACCTATGTCATACAAAATTTATATAATAAGTCATACTCCAACTAGGTTCTGATGCATTTATATGCTCTTTACCTCTTGCCTCAAAGCCTTTCAGCTTAACAACTTTGACAATAGAGAAGACAGAAATTAATCCATCACAAACAGAATTTTTAAAGTAAAATCTCATATTTGTCTTATTCCCAGCCCTGCAATACTATTTTTTATTTATTTTGTTCTCTTCATGATCATAAAAAAATTAATACAAAGTTTCTTTCCATGACAATTGATATCACCAGAAAGATGAAATGTGAGAGCCAAACATTCACTATAACCATTATTTGTATACTACTTCTACTTGTCAAATATTATCTACAGAAGATCAAAATATGATGGAGATTTTTTTCTTCTTCAACTTTAGGAAATTTGATTAAATTCCTATACATTCATACAGTAATCAGTGAAAAAGAGTATGTGAACTAAAGCAAAAAAAAAAAAAAGAAAGAAAGGAAAAATCATTTTGATATTTCAGAAAACAATGCCGTGATTTTAGCAATTGAAAATTTTAAGACTTTTCAAGTACTTTGCCAAGACTTTGCCAAGTACTTTGGATCAAAGGTAATGAAAAGAAATAGGGATCATTTCTTTCAAAGACCTGTGATCACCATTGACCCATCATGATTTTATATGCTTTTTAGAAAGCCATTCATTCAAATTTCAACTCTGCCATTCATATTTTTTGGACAAACCATAGTCAAACTTCTCTAAGCCAAATTTAATTCTTTACAAATCAAGAGTATTATAAGATTTTACATAACAAAATGATACATAAGACACACGATACATGCTGTTAATGTAAAACAAATGTGTTAGAAAGAATCCTGTTCAGTTTTCTACCCAAATTGTGTGGTCACTGTTGGACTCCCATATTATAATGAGGCAGGAACAATTTATTTGGCTAACTCCTTATCAAAATTGAAGACAAGAACTGATTTGAATTTCGCCTGTTTCCTCCCAATTAATTGTCCAAGTGAAACATATATTTATGTATATTTATCTGCCAGACCCCAATCCTCAGCTATCCTGGCTCACATTGCTGGAATCAATCAAAAGTAAATGTCTATCTGCTCAGTTCATAATTGTAGGAAAGAGCAAAAATCCTCTTAATTATTTGAGGATGGTAGAGACCAAAGAGTGACCAGACTTTGGGCATATGTGTTCAAGAAAAAAAAAAAAATTAATCCCAAGAATGAATGAAAACATTATCATAGCAATAAGGGAAAAGGAGGGATTGAAGGAAAGAAAATGGGAGGAATGGAAAAGTCAGGCTTTCTATCATGTGCTCTGTCAAAGTAGGTGAAGCACAAATTTCCCATGTTATCTTATTGAATACTCCTGATTAAAGAGTAAAGGCAATATTATAGTCATATTTATAGATAAGAAAACAGAATACAGTGAGAGGCTAAATCCACTGCTTACATATTTGCACTAGAGGCCTAGTGTATAAAATTCCTGCAAGTGTAGGGTCCCCAGGCCTGGCCGGCAATCAGGGCCTTCCCCTGGTTGCCAGCTGCCGGCCAGGGACTTCCTTTGTTCTGTGCAGCCCCCTAGTGGTCAACGCATGTCATAGTGGGTGGTTAAACTCCCAGTTGGTCGAACTCCCAAGGGGACAGTTTGCATAGTAGTCTTTTATTATATAGGGTTAGAAAAGATTAGAGCTGGGATTTTCACATAAGTTTTGTCTTGTACAAAGTCAATGATTTCTCTGGTACAGTAAAGAATTATAGTGCTTTATGCAATAAAGTGGCAATGAAGCACTGACCTCAATAGCACAAAATACCTTCTCATGTTTAATTTCAAGCAAATACTTGAAATAAAAATTGATACAAAGACAAATAAGATGATGAAGCTCAGACAAAACATATGGTCACAAAAGTTATACATCATCAGTTACAAGTTACCATATATAGAAGATGATTAATTAGGACATAGTTCATGTTCAGAGTTTAAGAGGGAGAATAAGGCAAAGTTACTCTTGACCTACTTGTTAGGTGGAGGAGGGAAAAGTGGGGAGTAGGTGGGAACAGAAAGCGACTTTGCCTTGGGCAATGGGGACACAATGCAGTGTGCCAGATGAGGTTTGGTTGAGTTGTACACTTGAAACCTGTATGGGTTTTCTAACAAATGTCACCCCAATGAGTTCAATAAAACAAAAGAAACCACCCAAAACACAATTTCTTCCACAAATTACATGGTAATGTTTTCTGAGTCTAGTTTTGTCTCCCTTTGGTTTCTGTTCGGGGATCTTGCCATTTAAATAAAATTGTTAATAAGTGAGGGTAGTTGCCTCTTTTCAAAATAGTTTCATTTTCTCATTTAAATGTGGTTACTTTGAAACCATATTTAAGTATAGTTTTTCTTGACCTTTCCCCTTTGGGAAAATATTATAAGCCCTTAAAAAATGGTGTGAAAAAGATGTTTCATAATGAACGTGGTTTAAATAATTATAGGAAAATTTTAAGATCACAAAAATGTAGGTATAATTTATAATATTTTAAACTAAGCTATTACCTACCAATATACTGCTTACTTGCAGTATATTTTTTGAATGCTGACTTTCAATTATATTTTCTCTTCTGAAATAGATTCATGGTTCTGTGTTTTTGTGTAATTAAATGCCAAGTAATATTTAGCAATTGGTGGTCAACTTTTAGGATATTGGGCTGAAAATAAATGAAAAGATACACACACACACACACACACATATATACACTTATTTGAAATGACTGACCTTTTTCTTATACTTATAACTATATATACAGGTAGCCTGGAACATGTCAGCAGAATGAAGAACTCAAAATCAGGAGACATTATATTTGGGGGGATTAGGGAAGTGATTCAAAATTTCTGTTTCTCGCCCTAACCTGTTTGGCTCAGTGGATGGAGCATCAGTCTGTGGACTGAAAGGTCGCAGGTTTGATTCCGGTCAAGGGCATGTACCTTGGTTGCGGGCACATCCCCAGTAGGAGGTGTGCAGGAGGCAGCTGATTGATGTTTCTCTCTCATCGATGCTTCTAACTTTCTATCCATCTCCCTTCCTCTCTGTAAAAAAATCAATAAAATTTATATAAAAAAATTTGGTTTCTCTGGCTTCATTTGCTCATTGTACTTGTTTGATGACATGATCCCTTCTTGCTTCTATCTGATCTTTAGCCTAGTTTCTTTTGAACTAATTTAGTTTGTTCCATCTTAGAACATCTCTATTTCCTACTTCACTAGGAAAGAATAAAACTTTGTAGTAAATTTCTATCTCATAAAGACTAAACAATAGCTAATATTTATTCTCTCAATAACCGGAAGCAAATCAAAGAATCCTTTATCCCTAACCCCATGAAGAATTGCACAAGTAGCAAAGTAGCATCTGTTAATAAAGAGCTTCTAATTGAGCTACAACTTTTACAACTTGCTTCAGGAAAACATTTTACAAAACTATTTTATAAATATATTTTTAATCATATTTCAGAATAATTATTTTAATACATTTCACATAGAAAGTGCAAATTTTTTCTAAATGTATGAGGAATATTAAAAGTTAACAAAAATCCTGTCTAATAAAAGAGTAATTTGCAAATTAGCCATCACTCTGTGACAAAGATGGTGGCATCAATAGTCATGGGGCAGGACACTGGTAGCATCACCCTAGCAATGTAAGCCCAGCAGGCATTGCTTCGGTGACCCAAGAGCAGGTTGCATCGCCTTCTAGCAGGCAAGCATGGCCCTCAGGAAGCCCCCAGCAGGGCCTGCTCATGGGTTACTCTAGTGATATGCAAGCAGGAAAGCGTGGCCCACAGGCAGCACCCCGCCTTGGCCACAGCTCAAGGGAGAGAACAACACACAGGCGAGGCCAAGAGTCTGAGAGATAAACACAAAGAGGCACCTGCTCCAAGCCTCTGTGGTGTGACTGGGGGCAGACCCCCAGCGGGGAAACACACACACACACACACACACACACACACACACACACACACGGCACCTACTCTGAGCCTTTGCTGCCAGACTGTGGCCATCAGTAGCACATCCACTGAGGGCTCCCAGACTGTGAGAGGGGGCAGATTGGGCTGAGGAACTTTCACCACCCCTCCATTGCACAAATTTCATGCACCGGGCCTCTAGTAAAATATAAAGACTTTTTAACTATACTAAAATGATAATATGTAGCAAGGGAAAGTTGTCACATTTATATCTTCCAACTCATATCATTGGCATATAATTTTTGTCAGATTGAACTTTTATAACTCTTGACTTTTTTCAGGTCTGAAATGGACTAACAAAACATAGATTGATACTATATTTGACAGTGATTAATAAACTGTAAACTTGATAATAAATGTTAAGTGTGATGCTTTTGTATATGTAATTGGTTGCATTTCTCAGGCAAATTTTTGAGTGACTTCTGAAAATTGCTTCCCTGGCAGTTTTATGACATTTAAAATAGGCTTCTGTCAAGTAAAATATGTTTAGTCTATTATAATTTCCTTTTTCTAAATTCACTTTTATGTGTTTTGATAAAGGCTCCTGATTTCTCAAACAGCAGAAAGAACAAAAAAAAATCTTATGTTTTATTTAGATTGCTTTTCTTTTGTGTACTTTTGGGTTACATGAAAAAATGTCTACTTCTAAAGTTAAGTTTCCTTAAAGCACGTAAGCATATTAATGTGAAACAGAAAAAAAAATAAAAGGTACTGAGAGAGATAATATTGAGGGGATATCAAGAGTACTACATATCCAGATATATTTGCAAAGATTATTTCACTTTCATTTTTTCTTAACTATTTTTTTCTCTCTAAAGTAATTCTTTGGTACTTGTCCTTTGCTTATATGCAAAGGGTAGAACAGTGATTACAGGAAATGAAGACTCCATTAGCTTGAGTGGTGCTCTTTGGCTAATAGGCATAATATTCTTAAACTAGAGTATTCACGCTGCCAATCTCTGCTAATGGAGAACCACTACACGTATATCTAAGACTATCCTTAAATACCTTTTCTCTTTATGAAGAATTGGACAGAAACAGGTAGAACATGAAAAATCATTCATTAAAGTGCAGCAAGGAAGCCATTAGGATCATAATTCCCAAGCATTAAGAAAAAGATAATGAGCCTTAGAAAAGAATAATCTTGCATATATACATATGTCATCTACTTAGTACTGACGGGGAAAAGAGAGAGGTTAAGATATTCTCATTGACATGTAAAGAATTTTTTCAGAGGGAAATACTGTCTCATATATCCATGTGAGGTGATTACAAAAGTATTCCCACCTAACTTAAAAAATGGATTTTAGCCTCAGCTGGTTTGTCTCAGTGGATAGAGTGTCGGCCTGTGGATGGAAGGGTGCCAGGTTCGATTCTGGTCAAGGGCACGTACCTCAGTTGCAGGATCCTCCTGCCCAGGGTCCTAGTGCATGAAGGAGGCAGCCAATGGATGTGTTTCTCTCACATCAATATTTTTCTCTGTCTTTCTGTCTCTCTTCTACTCTATCTAAAAATCAATGGAAAAATATCCTGGGGTAAGAATTTAAAAAAAAGGATTTCAGAGAATGATAGTCCAATCTCAGAATCCATATAATAGAAGTTAAGAGGAGAAAGGAATAGAACAGAAGGAAGGAAGGAAGGAAGGAAGGAAGGAAGGAAGGAAGGAAGGAAGGAAGAAAGAAAGAAAGAAAGAAAGAAAGAAAGAAAGAAAGAAAGAAAGAAAGAAAGAAAGAAAGAAAGAAAGAAAGGAGGGAGGGAGGAAAGGAGGGAAGGAAGGGAGGGAGGGAGGGAGGGAGGGAGGGAGGGAGGGAGGAAGGAAGGAAGGAAGGAAGGAAGGAAGGAAGGAAGGAAGGAAGGAAGGAAGGAAGGAAGGAAAAAAGAAAATTCTACATAAGAGTGCTTCTCCATAAAAGTTTTTTCCACATTTAGGAGGCCAGTGAAATTGTTAGGCCACGAGTATTAATGACTGCACTAACTACCAGTGATTTCTCACTTATAAAAGCCAGTCTAACCTTCTTACCATGACACAGGATTGATTCAGAGTTTTGTAGTTAGGCAGCAGTGACTCCTAGTCAAAGTTTACAGCCAGGTAGTAGAAAAATAATGACTTAAATAATAAACCCAGTATATGAATTTAACTCGGTGGGTAGGGTTACATTTGCCAAGTTGGGCGTTCTATAGGCTCACAGCTTCCTTTCCTCTACATCCCAAAGTATTGCCATCTAAAAAATTTGGTTTCTCATTCCTCATGTAACGAGTCTTGAAGTGCCACTCTGTCCTAATAACAAACAAAAAGCTGAACAGACTGAAAAAATCAGGAGAAGTCGTGGCTCCCAAGATTGAAGAGACAGACAGGAATACGGGGAATTGTGGCTTACCTGAATAGAGACTCGCCGGAGGAAATTACCTCAGAAAACAGAACCAGAGTAGGAAAATATAAACTCTAATTGATGAATTGCTAGGAGCTCAGAGTAGACAAGTCTGAGAGCTAACTTCCAGGAACTTGACCAGCTTCTCAAGGTAAGTATCAGAACAAAATTCCTCCCATGCTTCTGGCAGAGGAAGGTGAAAGGGAACCATTTTGAAACATACCAGCGCATTTCATTCTTCTTAATAAGGCCTGCCTTCAGGCAAAACTAATTAACCTGAGACTGACTTGCTAGGATTTTGATCAGATCCTAACTGCCCCGGAGGAAGGAAATACCCAACTCCAGCCCATTCTAGCCTTTCTGTCAAAGGGAAAAGAACAAAAACCAAGCAACTCTTAGGAAGTTCATAATCCATACAAATAGGTTAACTAAAATACTGAGACCAAATTATAGGTTTACAGAACACCTCGCTTTCTGACTTTTCTTATATATATAGTGAACCAATAGTAGCCAATACAATTGAGCAAAGGGATTCAAGGCCAGAAAAGATAAATATATGATCTCTGGCATCAACACTGCTATTTTTATTTAAAATAATCAGAGTAACTTAACTAGTATTTACCAAGGGCTTTCCAAGTGACAGGATCTCTGCTATGTTTTCTTCATGTCCTAAGAGCAATCATAAATGTAAGTGATATTATAATATATCATTTGGAGATAATACAAGGATCTACAATTATTAATAACTTGAGCAATAGAGTTCTGCTCATTTGCAATCTTCATTCTGAACCACTTCACTTAGCACTTGGCCATTCTGGGTAAAGACTCTTTCTCAACTTTCTGATACTACGCTTGGTCAGATGACTCAGATTTGGCAAATGGAATGAAAATTGATGCTTGCCATGTCTGATATTTTCAACCCTGAAAGAGGAGAGATGTGCTCTTCCCATCACCTTTTCCCTGCCTGCTGGTGAACATGCAAATAAGGTGTTGTGGCGTGCTGATCTGCATGGATGAAGACAATACTCCAGTGGTGGCCCAGCTATAATACAGGAGTCTAGTTGTCTACACTACAGGGTTACAGATTAGACCACAGTGCTTACCTGATGATTGTTACCAGCAGAAATACATCCCAGACACCACGATTATTTTGAGTCTTTGTTGAAGCCAATCTATACTATAAGTAGCAGAACTGCCTTGTTCAATGTAATAAATCATAAAGATCTGTGTAATAGTTTCATGAAGTATATTGAGGTTGACCCTTGACAGTCCATGCAATATGGCACCAAAAAATTGGTATTTCTGGTTATACAATGAACTAAAGAAAATAACTCAGGTACATTATGTAGTCCGTTGTATTTTACACCCAAGCCCTCTCCCTCACTTCATTACTTGGCTAACTAATTTATATATATATAAATTTATATATATATATACACATATAAATGGAGGCATCCTAACCACCTTCCTTGACTTCTATTCTGAACCTCTAACTTGTTTAGACATTTTTTTTTCCTGTGGGGGAAAAAAAACCCACCTTTAATCATATTCATCATTATAAGTTTTGTTTTGCTTTGTTTTTTAATGTCTAGTCACCCTTTGCTACTGTAAACTCTATAAGCAGGAAAGTATAACATATTCAACACTGGATTTTGAGTTTTCAAAAATGTGTCTAGAATAGTGTCGGTATTAGTACATGTTGTAATTAATTAATTTGTGAAATTATTTCTGATAGTTATTAAAAATGAGCATGAAACAGATAAACAGAATATTGTGGGTGACATGGACAGATAAAGCTAAACATCACACTAGAAAATTTGACAACAGTGATAGCATTCAGCTTAAGAATATAATTTTCATTAGGAATACAGAAATAAAAGGATTACTAAAATACTGGGGTGTTTTTTTTTTGTTTGGAATACTGTTCAGTGATGAATATCTAGAAAGGAAACAGGGAAAACTGTCCTGAGAAAAGTATTAGCCTAGGAGGAACCTGAAAGTTGTATGGAGAAACCAAAGTGTAGAGGTTATTAGAGGTCAGACTTCTCTAGATTACAAGGTCCCATAGGATCAAGAGCTGCTCTTCTCTTCAACTTTACCTTGGCCATCGCTCTGCTTTCTGTGTTCCAGCCACACTGACCTCCTTTCCTTTGAACACACCAACCCCTTTTGTGTACCAAGACCTTTGCTCTTGCTGCTTTCTCCTCTTGTGAAGTTCTTTTGCAATATTTGGTGTGATTAGCTTCCTTCATCTTTCAGATTTTATTTTATTTTATTTATTTATTTATTTATTTATTTATTT
>PVJC01030459.1:0-21154 GCA_004026665.1 Murina feae | reverse complement strand
GGCTTGGAGCAGGCACCCCCTCTATGTTGATCTCTCAGACTCTTGCCCTCCCCTGCATGTTGTTCTCTTTTTTGAGCGTGGCCAGGGCTGGGTGCAGCCTGCCTCCCAAGCTTGCCTACTGCCCATCTTCCTCCAGCCACCAGAAAGCAGGGAAAACCCCGCCTTGTGGTCAGGCCAGCCTTTTCCTGCTCCCTGATCCTCGGAAGGGACCTGGGAAGCCACCAAGCAGACCGCCAACTCTTTCCCACTCACCCGTCCCCTGCTGCCTTCCTTTCCCACTCCCCAGTGCCCCGCAAAGGGCCTGGGCAGCCACCAAGCAGGCCGAGACACCCCCCCCCACCGCCTCTTACCCACTTCCCGGTGCCCTCCAACCCTGCTGCCTCTTTCCCACTCACGGGTCCTGGGTCCTGCGCTGTCCTGCCATGCAGCCGCTCTGTGCACTCAGGAGGTCCCTCAGCCCGGCCTGTGCCCTCTCGCAGTCTGGGACCCCTCGGGGGATGTCCACCTGCTGGCATGCCTGACCAGCCTGGGTGAGGGGCTTTCAGGCTGCCCACAGCTCCCATTGACCCAATGTCCCAGCAAGGCTGGCTGGACGCAGGTTCTGGAGTTTTTTCTCCTATAATTGATACTGTTCCTTGAAGGCCTGGGGATATCTTCTATAATTGATACACTGTTCCTTTAAGGCGGCCTTCTAACTAACTGAAGTCTCCTCTTTGCTTCACCTCGCAGCGTCTATAATGAAACAATTGTTACTTTTACTGGTTAGGCCGGAGCTGCTCTTTCCTTCAGCTCCGGAGGATTCTATGATTGTTACATTGTTTCAAATGTTTCAAATCTGTGTTTTGCTAGAGGCAGTTTAATTGGAGCTGAGCTGAGCGGGCGCAGCTTCACTTTTGCTCCTGCCGCAATGGAAAGGGCTGTTTACTCAGGTCCGTGAGTGGCGGCTGCCATGTTGGCTGGGCTAATTTGCATACAGCCTCTCTGATTGGCTGGTGGGCGTGGCTTACCCGTCTTGGAGAAACGGTTAATTTTAATATTTCGCTTTTATAGAGTAGCTTTTATTACTTGCTAGAGTAATAAGTAATTCTAAGTGAAATAAGTAAGTAATAAGTGAAAACTAAGACTGCTTCCCAAGGCTGCATTGAGTTCAGATTCTACTTGTAATCTGAGAAGGTGTCTCACACCAAGAAAGTGTCTCCACAAGAGATTCGGAGCACAGAGTAAGGCAAACTGGGCTGTGCTTCTGCTCTGTCAATTCTGAAAACCAGAAGCATTGTCATAGAGGTTGTGGGTTTTCTGAGCCATATAGAGACCTAGTGTCTAATGCCTAGTTATATAGGTATTAAGAGGCAGTGGGCAGGCATTTATTGTGCTACCATAGATTTTACCTGAGAGGGTATGGGCCTGGAGCTAACAGTTGGAGCAGTGGATATCAGATTCCCCTGCTTCAAAATTACAGTAGTGGGAGCAGCTCCTGACAGACCTAGTTTAGGAGACATATTGGGAACAGAAGCCTGCAGCTTGCCACACCAGCTCTTCCAAAAATTTCACAATCAATTCTGCCATGTGGCCTTTCTACTTAAACTAGCTGGAATGGTTTTTGTTATCTGCAACCAACTCTCACTGGTAGAACATATTATCTTGTTTATAACATAAAAGAAAATGTATTGAAAAGTCTAATATTTCCGCATTATGTATGATGCTGACCTTTGAACATGTGCCTGCATGTATAAATACAGTTGCATAATGTTTTTAAGAATACTCTGAAATTATTCCTATGGTTTCCTCCATATCCATGGTTATTTACTCTTTTTATTTCTAATTTTATGTGAGTTTTTTCTTCCTTGGTTCTCTTAGCTTCCTGCTTTGATTGCCATTTAACAATAGATATTCACTATTCATCACTATTTTTGAAAATATTTTACACATGTTATCTTTAAGCTTGTTTTTCACCATCTTTGTGTGTGCATGTGTGTGTTAAAAGAATAGAACCCACATTTTACTTTGGGTAAACTGCATCTTCTTAGATTTGGCCTAGAGTTTTGTTATCTAATATATGACCTATACCTTTCCTCTGTGTTTTGTCTGCAAATTTGACTAGAATATAATTTCTATAATTTGTTTTATTTTTTAAGTTAAATAGGAGTAAACATAAAAGCCTACTGCAAAAAAAAGCATACAGATGGCTGCCAATGGGACTGCAGGCTACTAGATAGTGTGAGAGTGAGAGAACGAAAGGAGAGTGTGTGGACATGTGAGGAGTGTCAGTATTTGTGAGTGAGGGAGAGCTATACTCCAAGGGACTATTGGGGACTGGCAGATCGGCCCCCCGTGACCAGGAAGCCTCTACTGCAGCTGAAACCTCTCCCGGAGCAGCTGGCTCTACCGCAGAGGCCATGCCATCTTGAAGGGGTGACAGCTATAATTGGAGACTGACTGTGATCAGAACACAGCCTTACCTTCAACCAGGGAGATCTCAGATGACTCCCAGGACCTTACAATCACAACACCCTGGGACCAGTTACCTCAACTGCAAATCCACAAATGCCAGAACTCCAATATTCCTGGCCACAGGCACCTTGGAGGTGTGCTCAGGGGGAGAAAAATGCACAAATTCAAATATGGGCCCTGTGCCTTCTCACAGAGCAGAAGGAACAGCTAAATAAAAGAGCACCTACCCAGAACTGGCAAATTAAACACAGCAGGCATTTCCTAAAGAAAGGCAATGCAGGAGAGAGTGAGCTGCATAACCAGAAACCTGAGAGGAGGGAACATGGGGAGACAAAGAAATAGCCTGCATACAAAAAAAAAAAAAGACGGAATCACCAGAAAAGGCAGTAAATGAAATGGAGGCAAGCAATATGACAGAGAAAGAATTCAGAGCAATGGTCATACGGTTGCTGAAAAGGATGGAAGAAAATTAACAATATGTGTAAGAAACAAGAGGAAATGGAGAAGAACCAAGAATAAATGAAAAATGACATCACTGCAATAAAGAACTCAATAGAAAGCATCAATAGTATACTAGAAGAAGCAGAGGACCGCATCAGTGAGCTAGCAAACAAAGTAGGAAAAACAGAAGAGGCAGAGAAGCTTCTAGAAAAAAAAAACAAACTTAAAAAACAGGAGGAGAGCCTAAGGGAACTTTGGGACAACATAGAACAAAACAACATCTGCATAATGGGGGTACCAGAAGGACAGGAAACTGAGCCAGGAATAGAAAAATCTGTTTGAAGAAATAATGACAGAAAACTTCCCTGATATCAAGAAGGAAAAAACTCAAACTACTCAAAGAAGCTTACAGAATCCCAAACAAGATGAACCCAAAAAGATTGACACCAAGTCACATTATAGTTAAATTGGCAAATACCACAACAAAGTAAGAATCTTAAAGGCTATCAGAGAGAGACAGAAAGTTACCTACAAAGGATCGACTGATTTCTCAACAGAAACACATCAGGCCAGAAGGGAATGAAATTAAATATACAAAGTCATGCAAAGCAAGTGTCTAAATCTAAGAATACTACTGTAACCAGCAAGGCTATCAATAAAAATAGAGGGTGAAATCTGGAGCTTCACAGACAAAAAAGAATTGAGGGAGTTTATTACCACCAAACCAGCAATACAAGAAACGCTGAAGGGTCTGCTATAAAAAGAATAGAAAGGGAAGAAGAAACACAAGCATAAAGAATAAAAATGGTGACAAACAAGTACCTATCAATAATAACTTTATTTTTTTTACTATATTTTATTGATTTTTTTTTTTTTACAGAGAGGAAGGGAGAGGGATAGTCAGAAACATTGATCAGGTGCCTCCTACACACCTCCTACTGGGGATGTGCCTGCAACAAAGGTACATGCCCTTGACCT
This sequence comes from Murina feae, assembly GCA_004026665.1. NCBI lineage: Eukaryota > Metazoa > Chordata > Mammalia > Chiroptera > Vespertilionidae > Murina > Murina feae. Next base: position 17,284 of record PVJC01030459.1, on the reverse strand, counting down.
GAATCAAACCTGAGACCCTTCAGTCTGCAGGCTGACATTCTATCCACTGAGTCAAACTGGTTAGGGCTCAATAATAACTTTAAATTTAAATGGATTAAATGCCCCAATCAAAAGACATAGGGTAGCTGAGTGGATAAGAAAACATGACCCATATATCTGCTGTCTATTGGAAACCCACCTTAGAACAAAGGACTCAGACAGACTGATGGTGAAAGGATAAAAAAGGTTTTTCAGGTGAATGGAAGTGAAAAAAAAAAATCTGGGGTAGCAATACTTATATCTGACTAATTAGACCTCAAAGTAAAGTCAATAACAAGACATAAGGAAGGCCACTTCATAGTACTAAAGGGAGCAATTCAACAAGAAGATATAACTCTGGTAATCATATACGCACCCAATATAGGAGCATCCAGATACATAAAAAAAAAAAAAAAAAAAACTTCTGGAGGATATCAAGGGAGAGATTGACACCAATAGAGTCATAGTAGGGGACTTTAGTACCCTACTAACAACTCTGGACAAATCCTGTAAACAAAAATCAACAAAGAAATAGCAATCCTAAAGGATTCACTAGGTCAGATGGAATTAATTGACACCTTCAGAACATTCCACTCCAAAGCCACAGATATACATTCTTCTCAAGTGCACATGGGTCATTTTCAAAGATAGACCGTATATTGAGGCACAGGCAAAGTCTCTTCCAATTCAAGAAGACAGAAATTATATCAAGCATTTTCTCAGATCACAATGGCATAAAACGACAAATCAACTACAATAAAAAAATTAAAAAAATCAAACACCTGGAGGCTAAATAGCCAGCTTTTAAATAATGATTGGGTTACCAAAGAGATCAAAGAAGAAATAAAAAGCATTATGGCAACAAATGATAATGAAAATACAACAATCCAAAAATCTATGGGATACAGTGAAAGCAGTCTTGAGAGGGAAGTTCACAGCTCTGCAGGCCTATCTCAAAAAACAAGAAAAGATGATAATAAATTATCTAACCCTACAACTCAAAAAGTTAGAAAGAGAGCAACAAGAAAAGCCCAGCATAAGCAGAAGGAAGGAAATAATAAAGATCAGGGCAGAGAAAATGACATAGAGATCCCCAAAAAAACAATACAAAAGATCAACAAGAGCTGGTTCTTTGAAAGAATAAACAAAATTGATGAACCTCTACCCAGGCTCACAAAGAAGCAAAGAGAGAAGTCCAAAATAAACAAAATAAGAAATGAAAGAGGCGAAGTAACAACTGATCCCACATAAATACAAATGATTATGAAAAAATACTATGAACAGCTCTATTCCAACAAAATGGACAACCTACATGAAATGGACATATTCTTAGAAAAATACAAGCTCCCAAAACTCAATCAAGAAGAATCAAAAAACCTGAATAGTTCGATAAATACTGAAGAAATTGAAGCAGTGATCAAAAATCTTCCAGCAAACAAAAGCCCTGGCCCAGATGGCTTTACAGGGGAGTTCTAACAAGCATTAAAAAAAATAAATAAATAAAACCTATCCTCTACAGACTATTCAAAAAATTCAAGAGGAAGGCACACTTCCAAACGCTATCAATGAAGCCAACATTACTCTAATTCCAAAATCACATAAAGACACCACAAAAAAGAGAACTACAGGCCAATATCCTTAATGAACATAGATGCTAAAATCCTCAACAAAATTCTAGCAAGTAAAATTCAGCATTACATTAGAAAGATCATACACCATGACCAAGTGGGATTTATTCCAGAGATGCAGGGAAGGTAAAATATCTGCAAATCAATAAATGTGATACACCACATAAATAAACTGAGAGACAAAAATCACATAATTATATCAATTGATGCAGAAGAAGCACTTGACAAAATAAAACACTTTTCTTGATTAAAAACTCTCACCAAAGTGGGAATAGAGGGATCATCCCTCAATATAATAAAAGTCTTATACGATAAACCTACAACCAACATCATACTCAATGGGAAAAAACTAAACTCATTTCCCCTAAGAACAGGAACAAGACAAGGATGCCCACTTTCACTACTCCTGTTTGATATAGTACTGAAAGTGCTGGCCATAGCGATCAGACAAGAAGAAGAAATAAAAGGCATCCAAATTGGAAAAGAATAAGTAAAACTGTCCTTATTCACAGAGGACATGACACTATACATAGAAAACTCGAAAGATTCCATCAAAAAACTACTGGACTTAATAACTGAATTTGGCAAAGTAGCAAGATACAAAATTAACACCCAGAAATCTATGGCGTTTTTATACACTAATAATGAACTCACAGAAAGAGAAGCTAAAGAAAAATAATTCCATTTACTATTGCACTAAAAAAATTAAGATACCTAGGAATAAACTTAACTAAGGATGTAAAAGACCTGTACTCAGAAAACTACAGGATACTGAAAAAAGAGATAGTGGAAGGCGTGAACAAAAGGAAGAGTATACCATGTTCATGGATTGGTAGACTCAACATAATTAAAATGTCCATACTACCCAAAGCAATCTATAAATAAATGCAATCCTCATTAAAATACCAACACCATACTTCAAAGACCTAGAACAAACTCTCCAAGAATTCATCTGGAATAAAAAAAGACGCCAAATAGCTGCAGCAATCCTGAGAAAGAAGAACAATCACAATACCAGATATCCAGCTATATTACAAAGCCACTGTTCTCAAAACTGCCTGGTATTGGCATCAGAACAGACATATAGACCAGTGGAACAGAACAGAGAACCCAGAAATCGACACAAGCCAGTAGGCTCGATTAATATTTGACAAAGTAGGCAAGAACATACAATGGAGACAAGACAGTTTCTTCAATAAATGGTATTGAGAAAACTGGACAGATTTTTACAAAAATATGAAACTAGACCACCAACTTACCCATACACAAAAATAAACTCAAAATGGATAAAGGATTTAAGTGTGAAATGGGAAACCATAAAAATCTTAAAAGAAGCCATTGGCAACAAAATAGCAGACATCTATCATAGCAGTATCTTTACCGATACAGCTCCTAGGGCAATGGAAACTAAAGACAAAATGATCAAATGTGGCTACATCAAAATAAAAAGCTTCTGCACAGCAAAAGAAACCATCAACAAAATAACAAGAAAGCCCACTACATGGGAGAACATATTTGCCAATGTTATCTCTGATAAGGGTTTAATCTCCAACACTTACAGGGAACTCATACAATTTAACAAAAGGAAGACAAACAATCCAATAAAAAAATGGGCAAAGGACCTAAATAGACATTTCTCAAAAGAGGACCTTCAGAAAGCCAAGAGACATATGAAAACATGCTCAAAGTCACTAATCATCTTAGAGATGAAAATCAAAATAACAATTTGATACCATCTCACACCTGTCAGAATGGCTTATCATCAACAAATCAACAAACGACAAGTATTGGAGAGGATGCGGAGAAAAAGGAACCCTCGTGCACTGCTGATGGGAATGCAGACTGGTGCAGCCACTGTGGAAGACAGTATGGAGTTTCCTCAAAAAGTTAAAAATGGAATTCCTTTTTGATCCAGTAATCCCACTTCTAGGACTATATCCTAAGAAACTAGAAACACCAATTAGAAAGGATATATGTACCCCTATGTTCATAGCAGCACAATTTACCATAGCAAAAATTTATAAATAGCCTAAATACCCATCAGCAGGTGAATGAATTAGAAAACTGTGGTACATCTACACAATGGAATACTATGCTGCTGTAAAAAAGAAGGCATTCTTACCATTTGCAATAGCATGGATGGAACTGGAGAGCATTGTGCTAAGTGAAATAAGCCAGTCAATGAGAGAAAAATACCACATGATCTCACTCATTTATGGATAATAAAGACCATTATAAACTGATGAACAAAAATAGATATAGAGGCAGCAGCATAGAACAGACTGTCAAATTATAGTGGGAAGGCTGGGGAGGGTTTGGAGTAGGGGGAGTTAAGAGATCAACCAAAGGACTTGTATGCATGCATATAAACATAACCAATGGATGCAAGATACTGGGTAGGGGAGGTTGGGAAAGATCAATGAGAAAAAAAGGAAACATATGTACTACTCTTTGTAATACTTTAAGCAATAAAATAAAAAAATTTAAAAAGCCTACTGCAAGCTTTTAGAAATCACTTTATAGGCTAACACTGTCTTTTTAATTTTTTTCTTTTTAATCATTTCTAAATCCACCAAATTATACTCACACATCCCACATTTCTTTACCTTAATTTACATTAAGGTATTGTAAAATTTCTCAAATAATTCATCAATTGCTTAGAAGTTGAAAACGTGTTTTTAAGCATTATTGTTTCAATAAACTTTTAAAAATACTTTCTATAAAAATATTTAGAACAAGATTCTGTAAGCTTTAGTTCTAATGGAAACCTTATAATATCCCTTAAAATCAGAAATCTATTACTTTAAATATTCAGTCAGCATATCCCACCATACATCAGTGGTTCTTAACCACTAGCTGCTGCTTTCTTTGCTCTATGATTTAATAAGGAAAGAAACACTGCTAGGCTGCATTTATCCTCATCAACACTCGATTCATACATTTTTTTGCCCAAAGTATTCTGTATTCTTTAATTTAATTAATGCCTAGATACTTTAAATAAATAAATACATATTTATATGTAAAACATATATATTTATATCTGAAATATACACAGTTATAAAGTATATATGTTTGTGTAAAGTGAATGTGCATTTTCTCTCTCTCTAACTACCTATTTGTGTAGAGATTGTCATGCTGCCTGGAGTCAATCCAACCTCAATTCCTGTTTGTATGAAAAGTGCCATATTTTGTGAATTCTAAAACACTGCCAATTTTAAGATACACTAATAATTAATTTAATAACCATTCTTAGGACACAGAAGAAATAGAACTAATGTAGTAAATGTATTCCATTACTATGAGACACATTCCGGTGTAAAAATGGGTGTGTTGGAATGGATTGCATGCTCTAACACTAACTCCTAAGGCAGTTGTCTTCATCTCAATCAGAAGACACAGTATTTAGGTTTCTTTTCTTTATTTTATTTTTTAAATTAAATCTTTATTGTTGAAAGAAAAAAAAGAAAGTAAGTAAGTATTACATATGTCCCCATTTCCCCCCATCCACCCCTTCTAGCCTGCCCCTCCCCCAGACCCCAGGCTTTCGCCACCCTATGGTCCCTGTCCATGGGTTATGCATATATGCACACAAGGTGTTTGGCTGATCTCTTCCCACCCACCCAGCCTCCCCTCTGAATAGTTCTCTTTTCTGACACCTGTATGAGTTAGAAACAGGGAGTCAGATATCCAGTCTCTAGCAGAGATGAAGGGCATGATTTCCTTGAAGTGGGAGCACCCTTCATCTTCTCGAATTGGCTCTTCCCCTCAGAGCCGCTCTGCTACATGCTAACTCTACCAGATGCCACCAGGTAGTTCCTACACGTTTCTACAATTGCAGAGAATATTACACACAGCTGAAAGGAACAGAAGTTACAAAAAGCATCAAGTTTCAAATAATATTTCCAAAGATTAGTTTTGCTTCTTACATTTTTAACTTCAGAATACCACCCCTGTCAGCAGCTTAAATTTCATTTATGTATGTATGTATGTATGTATGTATGTATGTATGTATTTATTTATTTATTTATTTATTTTGGCAAGAACTGATCTAAAAAACAGTGGGTCCTGTTGATGAAGTTTATTCATATTGTTTGGAATGAATAATTCTGTAACAGATGTAGTGTGCAGCATTAGAGGGGAGGAAGGGCAAGGAAGGAGAAATTAGAATGAAACACTAATGAAGTACTTTTACTCTATGTCTGAAACCAGGCTTTACATATAGAGCTTCCTTGGGAAGAATAAAAAAAAAAGCTTTGATTTAAAAAAGAAAAGCCCTTAAAATGCAACTTTCCTGCATTTTTTCTTTTTTCAGGCATTTTTTTCCAATGCCTAATGGATTGCTTTAAAGCCTAAGATCAGGAATCCAGGAATTATTTGTTTCTGGTTTCCAATAAAGCTTCATTAATCATCACAAACCACTGAAAATCAGTAAAATGTCATAAAAGCTTGCATCCCGTTTCCTTGCAAACCTAGTGCTGACACTTCTATAGTGAAGGGGTAAAAAATGGAATGGATTAGACATGTTCTAGAATACAAATTAGTAGGTCATGGCAAATAGGAACTATATGAATGTCTGCATCTGTGTATAATATCTATGCATAACCATGGTTTTGCTGGCAGAAGAATTTTTTATTCCTCTTTTTTTGTTTTGTTAATCCTCACCTGAGGATATTTTTTTCCATTATTTTTTCAGACAGTAGAAAGCAGGGAGGGAGGGAGAGAGAGAAAGAGAAATATTAATGTGAGAGACACACATCAACTGGCTGTCTTGGGAAGGAGCTTTGACCAGGAGCCTTAAGCAAGGGTGGGCAGCGAACCCCAAAAGCCAGGTATGTGCCCTTGACTGGAATCCATGCCCTGGCCTGTGCTGTAACCACTGAGTACACTGGCCAGGGTGAATTTTTTTTTTTTCTTTACCATCAATTCATTTCCTTATTCCTTTCCTATTTTCAAAGAATCCCAGATAAAATTTAGCAAGTATTATCCACATTTTATAGACAAAGACGAAGATTTACAGCAGTTAAGAAACTTGCATAAGATAAATTAGTAAAATGGGGGGGGGTGATTTACCCAAGTGTTTGTACCCCAATAAATTCAGCTCTAGAATGTGTCCTCTAAATGCAATACTCCACAGATTCCCCACAAAGCAGTCAACAATAAATGATCACATGTCTTATTCTGTGGTCAAAGAGTATGAATCTACTAACAGCACTCAAGACATTAGGGCAAACATATTAATTGCCATGTCCTAAATTTATTCTGTTTATAGAACATATATCATAGCTCTTCTATAGGAAAATCAGCCCTTGTAATAAATCCTAATTGTTTGTTTTATTTCTTATACTTTAAATCTATAAAGTCTATGCATCTTAATGGCAAGAATTGATCCTGGTTTTTACATATAAACTGAATTAATGCATATGACTGTTTGAGTATTATAGTACTTGAACATTATAAACTTGGGTTTATCGAGCAACATCTGACAAATGCTCTTCAATGTTTTTGTGTAGGTTTACAACATGGCATACATTTTTAACTTAAAAAACAATAAACCCCCATCAATAAAAATATCTGGACCCTTTTACCGTGATTAGAGTAGTAATGTTTTTAGACAATATATATGAAAACTGAACTGTAGAGTTGTTACCATTTGGATGATGTTAGTTTTAATATTAATAGCAGAGATCTGAAAATCTGAAATTCTTCCTTTTAATCCTGACTCAACATGAACTAGATGACCTTGAACATGCCACTTAACCTCTCTGAGATCTGCTTCCTCCTCTGCAAATACTGTCCTCCTACCTAGTTGAACTACTTTGACGACCATTGAGATACAAGAAATGCATGTGACTTTGGAATTAAGAATGTATTTACATACAAAGTAGTACTTGAAAATGATTTTCTTCAGTGTCTTATTTGTTTTAGACAATTCATTTGCTAAAATCTATCCAAAATTTCAAGAAAGTTTATTCTGAGGTATCATTTTCATGCTCAACACCAGCAATGGCTCCACATTTCCATGTCCAACCAGTTTACACTCCTCTTGATTTTTAAGGCCCTCCACAGTCGGACTTCAGGCTACCTGTTCAGCAGTAACTCCCACTGCTAAACATCATGGACTCCGCTGCTCTTTTTAAGGCTTGATCAACACCCTGTTCCACATTTCCCTCCCAATCTTCCCCATGTACTGTCTATTTTCTTTTCTGCTTCCATTCTTCGAAATCCCCAAATTTCCTTGACCATCCCTGGAGCCCCTGAAGAACTTATAAAATGCACCTCATTTGAGGATGCCCTTCTTATGCTGTCAGCTTTTTGATGCATATTAGTCTTGCTCTCCTCACTTAATAATAATCTCCTTAAGGTGAAAGCTCAGTTTACACACTTTTTGAGAACATTTTTTATCCTATGGAGCACTTAACTGTCTTAGGTAATAACCTCGATATTCACTACCTAGTACCCATTAGGTGTCAGGCACTATACCCAGAGCTAAGGAATGGGATGGGCACTGTTCCACTCCTCATCAGGGGCACAGTGTGGGGAAGGAGCAGTTCTGTGCTCAGACATTCAGAAAAGTGTCAGGGTTCTTCCTTAGAGGAGCCCATGGGAGTGACACCTAACCAAACCTTAGGTAGTCAAGGCAGGCTTCTCAGAGGAGGGGACCTTAAGCTAATAATGACAGAAAGAATAAGAATTAACCATGTGAAGTGGGCACTACCCTCATTTTTCATCTTCCCAAGATGATTGAGCTAAAAAGGATTTAGGATTCACCTGAGACCCAGAGCTGTACTACGACCTTTTGAGTATCTCAATTACAGACATGTCCTCCTAACTTTTAGCATGGTAGGCTTTCCATTAAGTCACATGGCTTCACTCAGCCAAGCTAGTGATATGCATAATGCATGCTATATTCCTGAAGTGAGTGAATCCATTAACTTAATTACATTACAGCTCAAACACTTGACTTGAAATAGAATGCCCTAAATTCAGCCTCAGCGTTTCCATAGCAGATACAATTCTACATAATACGTGCTTGCGTTTGACTTGAATAGAACTTGGCATGATACTTAAGAAGACGACTACAAGTTTATGAGGCATTAAGAATGTTTGTTATCCAAGAAGCTTTGGAGAGAAAGGACACTATTATTTAGTAGGAAATACATGATGTGCCAGTCACAAACAGACCTATCTTACAGTCTTCAATAATTCAATGGAGGTAAATACAATAAAGTCCTTTTATAAATTAGAAAACTGAGGTTTCAGAGAGGTTAGCCATGTGCCTCAGGACAAAGAAGACAGATTTGAAGCTCAAAGTGCATGTTCTTTCCCTACATCACCTTCCGTCACCTAAGTGATTGGTCAGAGAGGCGATCTCCAGCCAAGCTTGCAAACCATGCCATGTGCCCCTTTTCAATGTTCTCAAGTCTTCCTCAACTTTTCCATAAGAGAAACCAGTACAGCTTGTGTTTATGCATTTATTTCTATGATTCATTGATTAATATCTGCCTCTGCTCCTACATTCCAGGCTCCAAAAGGGCAATGCCATTTTTATCCACCATACTTTATGCCCAGGTCCTAGCGTATTTTTGACATTTAATAAGTTCTTATTAAGTAAAGGACATTACACCAATATCTGAAGCAAGAAACTTGGGAGTGGCTTGTCCAAGACACACTGGTAAGAACAACACAGGATCAGAGAGGTTAAAGATGTGAAAAGTGTCTCAGTAGTTTGGGCAACATAATTACTTATTAGTTTTGAAATATTAAGAAACACTCATTAGTGGTCTTATACGCTTATCAATTGTAATAAAAATATGTAATGCAATAAACTGTCCAAAATGGACAAAAACATATTTTTAAATCTCTTGGTATCAGTTGCAACTGAATAAGTATAGCTCTTATAAAAAATTATTTTAAAGTTAAAAATATTGTAAAGTTACAAATATTTTAAATCCTTTAATTGAGTTAAAACTATATCCACACACACACATAGATACACATATACACATACACAAAGGCTTGACTAGAAAGAAAACTTGCGAAATTGAATATCAATATTTCCATGGTAATACAATTCTATATTTGTGTGTGATATAGTTTTTTTTTTTAGTTTTTTACAAGCCCCTAGCTGCAAAGTGGCTCTGCCTAAAAGTGAATTATACGTTAATTATACTTTAGTTTTAACTTAGAGTATAGCATGGATCTATAGAACAATTTTATCAGCGGTTGTATTATTGCACAGTATTGGAAGATAGCCTTAAACAAGCCCATTTAGCTTTCATTTGGCCCAGATCTTTGCCTGATGCAGAGCAATCCGTATAACTCAGGGAAAGACTGACTTCATTAATCTAAATGAGCAGATATTTCTTTCACCTTCTAATAAGAAGTGAAATGCTCGGCACAAACTTATTCCATTCTTGCAAAGCGAAGACAAGAAGAAAGAGGATTCAAGTAAAACATTATGCAATTTGCCTTTTACAGCAACACTTCGCAGCAGTATTGTTGCCCCATCTTATAAACGAGGGAAACTGAAGCCCAGAGAGGTGACACAACGCTGGCAAGTGACAGAGCTGGTAAGTGACCCTGTCAGGATATCTTCTCTGGACCCCCGTTTACACATATGTAGAAGGAAAGTGGCTGTTCCATCCAAATGTGCCTGATCTATGTCATAAATTGATTAATTAGTGCTAAGCCTCTAGCAGAGCTGGTCCTTGTAGGCACTCACATAATTACTATAAAAATATCATTTAATTATCTACATTTATTTTGGCAGCATAAGTAAAACCCATGTTAATGATAACAATTTTCCTCATCGTCCAAGGGTTAGCGAATGTTAGTGAGCTGTCGGGGAGGGGGGGGGCAGGGGGGAGCTAGATTCCCTGAAAGGGATTCAGTCCATGGGTCACTACTCCCTAGATGAGAGCGGGTAATCCAGTGATCCAGTGTCTAAGAAAGGGTATCCCACACTCTGAGCAGAAAAACATTGTTAAATTCTATAGGAAGCTAAAAAGGTAGTCAATATTGTACATTAAATTTCAATGAACCACAATGCATCACTAATTCATGAACAATTACCCTGTGATCCAATGTGTCAACACTTAAACTTAACCTGACAAGACGTTCTTTCTTAATTGTTTTAAAGCTCTTTGGCGTGCAGGCCACTTATAGATGAAACAAATAGGCAACCCCAAGGAACACTGAAATGGGCTTGAACTTAATGATTATTAGTGATGGGCTGGTCCCAAAGACCACTCGAGGCTTATGAAGTATCCCTGTTATTAAAGCTGATGAGGATCGCAGAGGATCTAATGTCTCATGCGACAAATTCCGACGTGGCATCCATGGTGCATTGTTTACATACAAGGCCTTAGCTTTTGCAGAGATTAAAAAGATGTTTAGATGATTGAAGAGTTTAAATGGTACCACTTACGTGATTCACTAGCTGCTGGGATTTTTTTTTAAGGGAAACTATTTTTAAAAAGCATCTCAAAAGGAGAAATATTAGAGCTTTTTTAAAGGCTTTTATTTGGTCCCCAATCAAATACTCTAGTGGTCATATCTACACAGAAACTGATCAATTCATCGATGGTGTGATTCTATTTTTTTTGTGTAAGTTGATTACTGAGGAATCATAGCATTTGTTGTTAGATTTCCAGACTAACAATGTATTATGACTTATAGTTTAGTTGAATACTGTGAGATTTTAAAAATGTGACATAGTATAAAACAAGACTTGTGGTATGAGATACACAGATTCTTCAAACTTATAGAGACAGTATGCAGAATGGTGGTTCCCAGGGATTAGGGGTAGAAGGGAATGAGAAATTATTTTTTAATGAGCAGAGTTTCAGTTTTCCAAGATAGAAAAGTCCTAGATATAAATGGAAGTGATAACTGTGTTACAAAAAACCTTATTCTGACACTTGTTAAAATGGTAAGAAAGACTTCATTCGTGATTATTGCAATAGGTGTCAAGACCATTACAATAGGGGCCAAGATCACTGCAATAGGAGCGAGAGATCAGACTCAACTCTGAATATAGTGAAGACAGCTGGGGATTTATAACCAAGGAGAGGAGAGGCAGGGTAGGGGCTGGGGTCAGAAGTTGGAAAATTACTACAAGGCCACGTCTCAGGTAGGAGGATTCTTATTAAAGCAACTGAACAGGATGCTTGCTGAAGGCAGGCCAGGGTGACCAGATATCAAGGGTGGGGCCGTCTCTCTAAACTTTGTACGGTGACAGATTGTTACTAGACTTGTGATGATCATTTCATAAGGTGTTTAAATGTTGAATCACTATATTGTTCAATTGAAATGAATATAATACTGCATGTCAACTATGCTTCAATTTAAAAAAGTCGCTGAGACAAGATGTCATTGATGCAATGGAGACTTTATTTATACATTCCACCTTTTAACAACTATTTCAGATTTTCTCTTTACCTCATTATACGGGGCTTTAGAAAGTCTCTGAACTCTCTGGTAATGAGCAGACCTTTCTGCTACAGGACAATTCTAGAATTCTCTAGAAACAAGTGGAAATGGCAGCACAAATTTAAGGTAAACATTGGAAAAAATTGGTCCAAATCCTAACCAAAGATGTGTTTTAGTTAAAATTATAACATTAATTATAATAATTGCTTTGCTTGGCTAGAATCTGCTGCTGTGTCTAGTCTGTGACAAGTTTTCTAAAAGTACTTGAATGAATGAACTAACTATAAGAACTAATAGTTCCCTGGTGGAGATGTTTACTTACTGGCAGAATAAAATGTACTGTTTCTTAAAGCTTCAAATCCTAAAGAGAACTGAGAGTGTTAACAATGCTGAAATTCCTGGTAGCTTTAATCATCCACAGAAAATAAAGTTAATTCAATCCAGCGCACATTTATGGAAACTCTTCCTGCAACACATTGGCTAAATGGCGGTGATTCTAAGATAAATATGATGGTTCATGCCTTCAAGGAGTTCATAGTCTGGTGGGCTCTGCACAGTTTTGCAACTTGCAAAGGAAGTCAGCCTTAGCTAATACAACTCTCAGGATGTTCTATAGTGAAAGAATAAAAGGGTTATTAATCAACCTTGAGAAAAAGCTCAGGTTTTTGATCAACTAGAGATAACATCAAACTGCATTTGGATGACAAGTCTACTATTTAGAAATCACTTACCTGGCTCACTGCTCTGCAGAGAAAAACACATTTATAATCTGTCACAGAAATTTGGGCCTGGGCCTGGGTCTAGGCAGCTAACTCACTGTGTGTAATGTCGATGAATGCATTTTCCTTTAAGGGCATTCCATGACATCCCACTAGCCGGCTCTGAGAGTGTGCACATATGAAATTAAATATTGGGGGCTTCTGTCCTTGGCAATTGTGGGGTTCTTACTAACTTGCAACTTCAGCTGCACAGCAACCACACTGGCACTTTAAAGGACTGACTCCAAATGCAATACATGTGAGTCATTTGCTGCAAAAACCCCCCGCAACTCTTACTTCAAATTGCTGTATTACAATAAGAAAACATTTGTCTTCTATATAGTGGAAGAGAAAATTATCTATTAATGACCAAGATGAAATATAAATATGACAGATGCTAAAATACTTACACACTCATTATCTCAAGACATTCAGTGATTAACTATGCATATTGCCTTTTGTTATGCAAAAACACGCAGAAGCTTTACTGAACATTATAAGGGTTTCTAAGCAAGTAAAAATGAGCATGTCTTTCAGTTAACACGCTGTATAACACCAATCAAATTTTCAGTGGAAGTATAAACATCTTTCACTTAATTATCTTGGCAAAAACTATGGATTTGGTTCCGAATACAATGCTGCTTCTCTACATAACTCAAGTAAGCTTAATTCTTTTCCTTTTATTCATCCTCTTAAACATAATCTTATGTCTGAATGCATTATAAATCCACTCAAATTTCAATAACTGCTGAAATGCGCATTATGTAGTTGTGATCTTCCCAATTTTAAATATTCACTAAATTTTCCCATTAAATTTTTATTAATTCTTCTTTTCGGAGATGCTGAGGATCTTAGAAGAAAGGATATATATTTTATTTATATTTGTAGCCCTAGTATCTAGCCTATAACTAATAAATATTAACTACATATTAACATATGTAAATGTATATACGGATATCATTGGGCTTTTCGGGGACTTATTTGCTGGATAAGGTCACGTTGGGGACATCCCACAGAAGATCATGAGACAAAATGACTCCCAAAGACTGGGCTCTGACTAGAGGTAACATATGCCTCAGGACAGAGAGAAGGGATGTTTAGTAGATCAGATAGTTTATGAAACTCAGATTTGAGAAAGAGGAAAGATGAATGAACCTCTTGAGTTTTTGAGAAACATCAAGCCATTCATTGGGCAGCAAACTCGGCAAGTAGTGTGGGAGTGGAGAGAGGTGAGGCATCCAAATGAGGGATCTCGTAGGGCACTTCGTGTTCTCCTAAAGGCAGCAAAAACCACAGATGGATTCCAAACTAACAGGATCGGAGATGTTTTATAAAGAAAAAAATCAAGTCTAAGATGGATTCTTTGCCCTGAATTTCCATACACTGCTTTTCTTACAGCCTCCTGGTACAATGCAGAATCGCTGTAGTCATTCTTTGACAGTAGAAGATAGCTAGAGTGCTCCCCACACCCGCCAAAGTATATGCTTCAACCTAAAATCCCCATTTTCTCCGCCATTCCTTTGCCATTCTCACTGGGGACTCAACATCTTGATTGTTGGCCTTTGGACATGATCTCAGGTTTGTCAATGTCTCTCTTGAAACAGTGCTCACAGCTTAACATAAAAGGCAAAAATTACAAAGGAAAAAACTGACAGACCTAAATAGAAAACACCTACATGTTGAACAAACCCTTCCATAAGCTAAAATGTGAATCTCTGATTCCCTGCAAGAGAATCACACTTGGGCTCTCTAAGATTCAGACTCCAGAATTCCACTTGACATTTTACATCAAATTTCAATGGGCAATTTTTATGAATTTACATTAAACATGTATGTATACATGCACACACACACATGTTCATGCACATCCACCCACTCCATACCACATAGGCATACACACATATTTACTGGTGATTTGGGGGACATACTTAAGCTTCAAAACAGCTGTTGTAAACAACTCCAAACAAGTATTTATAATACATATAGCAGAAAAAGTGGTAATATTTTTAATGTGCAAAGAGCAAGCCAATGAGACAAATGTTAAGTACTCTGATAAGAAAAAATGAGCAAAGGTGTGGCTCAGTTGAGTGCGCATCATCCCCTGCACCAAAGGTCACTGGTTCAATTCCCAGTCAGGGCACATGCTGGGTTGCCAGTAGGGAGTGTGTAGGAGATAGCTGATCGATTGGTGTTTCTCTCTCTCCCTCTCCCTTCCTCTCTCTGAAATAAATAAAACCATATTTTAAAAAAATGAGCACAGGATATGAATAACTAATCCATAAAAAGAATAAATAAAAATAGCCAATAGACTTAAGAAACATAATCATCTTCACTACATGTCCATCATCCCTTGTCTTCAAATTTGAAGTAGAAAAACCTCTGAAAATAAGATTCCCTAGTTTCATACAGCAACAAACCTAATCTGACTTTAGCTCATTTGGTGGCAAAACCTGATGAAAAGGGAGGATGTTGATGGTCTCTGCATGTTTCACTTAGTGTGGCCATTCACGTTTCAGTGCAGAAGGACGAGTGTCTGTCTATGGTTTGTTGTGCTACCCCAGACCTCTTGAGGTGGGTGTATAATGTACTGCTTTGTTTTATCTTGCTAAAGGTAAAAAAGAAATCCAAAACTTGAAAGAGTTGTTGAACTAGTCATCATGGATATGTGTAATAAAAAATGCATATATATATGTGTGATTAAAAAATGTATATCAATCTGAGAGATGCAAATCAAAATGTGAGATGCCATCTCACACCTGTCAGAATGACTATCATCAACAAATCAACAAGAAACAAGTGCTGGCGAGGTTGTGGAGAAAAAGGAACCCTCCTGCACTGCTGGTGGGATGCAGAGTGGTGTAGCCACTGTGGAGAACAGTATGGAGTTTCCTCAAAAAATTATAAATGGAACTCTCATTTTACCCAGTGATCCCACATGTAGGAATATATCCCAAGAAACCAGAAACACCAATCAGAAAGAAAGGCCATATGCACCCCTATGTTCATAGCAGCACAATTTACAATAGCCACGATTTAGAAACAACCAAGTGCCTATCAGCATATGAGTGGATTAAAAAACTGTGGTACATCTACACAATGGAATACTACACTGCTACAAAAAAACTCTTACCATTTGCAACAGAATGGATGGAGATGGATGGACATTTCGCTCAGCAGCATTATGCTAAGCAAAATGAGCCAGTAGGAGAAAGAAAAATATCAAATGATCTCACTCATATGTGAAATATAATGAACAACAAAAACTGATGAACAAAAGTAGATCCAGAGACATAGAAGCATTGAACAGTCCATCAGTCTTCAGAGGGAAGGCAGGGGTGGTTGGGGTAAGGGGTAAGAGATCAACCAAAGGACTTGTATGCATGCACAGAAGCATAACCAATGGACACAGACACTAGGGGGTGGAGACATGTGCTGGGGGATGCGGGTGGCCAATGGGGAAAAAAGGAGACATACGTAATGCTACATGCAATACTTTAAACAATAAAGAATTTTAAAACTGTATAGCAAAATGAAATACTCTCTTATTTTTTTTGTCAATCAATTTAGAAACTAGTAATACAAATCCAATATTCTTTGTCGGTGATGGGAATGGTCACCTCCCTATTCTTACCATGGCATGATCAATAAAACACCCTCTGGAGAGAAATTTGCCTAAGCATGTTAGAAGTCATTATAATATACAACCCTTTTAACTTGATGAACCAACTTCTGGGAATTAATCTCAAGAAAATAATTACTGTAACATGTTCATTGCAGCACCAGAAATAATAATGAAATGAACACAAATGTTTAACAATAGGGAATTTGTTAATACCATCCTAAATGAAATTATAATATATTCATTAAAATGATCTTGTAAAAGAATATTTCATGATGTGGAAAATTTTAATAATACATTGTGAAAAAGCAAATTACAAAACAATAATAATGTAGATGATGATTCTGTTTTAGAAAACTATCTATGCAATTATGTGCATAAATTAAAGTCTACAAGAAATCATGTATTTACCTGGACAATTGTATTATAACAAATTATATTATTCCTTCTTTGTTTTGTTCTGTGGTGACAATTTTTTTGCAAAAAATTTGTAATGCTTTTGCAATTTAAAAAATCAATACACTTTCAATGTAATTCTCCATGTTCCACATAATTCTGCTGAAGTGTTCTGACCAGGATGAAGTAACATGATGCGACTACTTCTTTTATCCTGGATGCTTCAATTAATGTAGTCCAAGCTGACTTTATAAAAGAAGAATAAACTATGTATTTTTATTTTGGTACAGTAAGAACAGGCTTTCATATAAGGCATAATCATGATAATATTAGTGACAACATTAAAACATCAGAGGAAAAGAAATCTAATTAAATTATAGGCAACCAGAAATCATATTGCCAACAACTCTCCAAGGAGACCCTTTCTTATGCCT
>PVJC01030458.1:0-21212 GCA_004026665.1 Murina feae | reverse complement strand
GCCCACCAGCCAATCAGAGCAGCTGTATGCAAATTAACCCAGCCAAGATGGAGGCCAGCAGTCACAGAGCTGGAGTAAGCAGGAGGCTTCCATTGCACCAGGAGTAAACTGTCTGCCAGCCAGCTGGGCTTCTCCCAGCTCAGGCAACATATTTGCAACATTGTTTCAATTATAGAAGCCTCGGAGCTGAAGCAAACAGCAGGCTTCCATTGCACCAGCAATGGAGGAAACTGCCTGCCTAGAGTCTACTAAGGCAACATTCTTTCAATTATAGAAGCCACAGAGCTGAAGCCAACAGGAGGCTTCATTACCTGCCTAGGCCTTGGCTTAAAGGAACAGTGTATCAATTATGGAAGATAAATAAACCCCAGAAACCTGCTTCCAGCCTTGCTGGGACATTGGATCAATGGGAGCTGTGGGCAGCCTGAAAGCCTGAAAACAGCCCTCATGCCTGCACCCAAGCTAGCCACACCCCAATGGGGTGAGGGACCCCACTGGGGGGCTTGGCCAGCCTGAAAACAGTCATCAGCCCCTCACTCAGGCTGGCCAGGTACCCCAGTAGGGACCCAAAACCTGAAGGGACTGTGGGCAGCCTGAAAGCCTGAAAACAGCCCTCATGCCTGCACTCAAGCTGGCCACACCCCAATGGGGTGAGGGACCCCACTGGGGGGGTTGGCCAGCCTGCAAATAGCCATCAGTCCCTCACCCAGGCTGACCAGGCACGCCAGCAGGTGGACATCCCCAGAGGGGTCCCAGACTGTGAGAGGGCACAATCCGGGCTGAGGGACCTCTCGAGTGCACACATTTTTGTGCACCGGGCCCCTAGTAGTAAAATAAAATAAAATAGCCAAGTTCAGCCATCCCTGTAGTGTTTGAGTTTCTTAAGTCATTCACTTGATGTATCCATCAAGTTGTAAGAACAACGTTTTGATGAGGTCATTTTGACATGTGGACATCTTGACATGTAGAGTATCCTATATAATAAAAGCCTAATATGCAAATTGTCCCCTTGGGCAGTCGTTTGACTAGGAGTTCAACTGCTCACTATGATGTGCACTGACCACCAGAATGTGGTGTGGAATATGGCAGGCATTGGTGATGCAGCACTGGCATCAGGCAGCAGTGGAGGCATTGCCAACCCCAATGGGCCCCAACGAGAGCAGAACCGCGGCAGGATGGTGGAGCAGGTGAGCAGGCAGCACCAAATCACAGGGTGTGTAAGTAGGAACCTGATCGCCCTACTGATCGCCCAGCAGACAGTGACCAGCAGCAGCAGGGGGGAGGAGGAGGTGGGCACTGCCTGGCTCCCAGGCACTGAGGGAGCTGGGTGGAGGGACCAGTCCCAATTAATTGCTCCACAGGTGGGATGGTGGAGCAGGTGAGGGGTCGGTGTCAGGCCAAGGCAGGGCTGCAGGGCTTTGAGGGTGGGGGTGTTAGTTGGGGGTGCGAGCTGGGGCCTCAATCTCCCACAGATCACCCCAAGGGACCCCACTCATGCACAAATTCGTGCACCAGACCTCTACTAAAATTATAATTAAGATTTGTTAGCAATAGAACATACCAACTACTCTAAAATACAAATAAAGACATGCATCCTTTCAGTATTTTCAGCCCTAACCCCAGCTCCACCCCAGAGGTCTGTCACTGATTTTCAATGTCCTCATATCCTTATTTTTAAGCTAATCAAAGGAGCCAAATGACCAGTGAGGTGGGTCCCATGGATGTGTTGCGAACATGGCGTGAGTCAGGGAAGAGCTGGGAAAGGAGTGGAAGAAAAGTGGGGGAAGGGGAGGAGCAGGGAGAAATGAACCTAAAGCATTTATTATGCACTTAGTTTAAAAATAGCATGTTTGGTTCTAACCTAAAAAGCATGTCAAAGTGTCCATGACGTCAATTCACTGCAACACTGCATTGAAGTTTCAATGACATCAAAACAGCCATGTCAGAATTGTAAAATTTGGTATGATTACCCCAAAAACAGTAATCTAAAGTATCTTTGGAATTTTGTAGCTATTAGAAAAACCTTTAGAAGCAACTAAAATGTATTTTCCCATAATTTGTGCCAGGGTCTCAGACCTCACCAAGGGCCTCACCAAAAGTCTCTAATTCCTTTTCCCCGTGACAGTTGTCCAGATAGCACCTTCCCTTAAATCACTTCTTCAGGCCAGGCAGGGGCCTCATTACCTCCATGCTTTCCTGGTGTGATGTGGTTTCACATCCCTTCCCTGCCTGGATACCATCCTCTGAATGTGTTTTGACTCTTTTTTTTTTTCTCATCATTTTTTTTTATTGCATAAAGTATTACAAAGATTAGTACATATATCTCTTTTTTTTCCCCTGCTCTTCCCCCAGCCTCCCCTTCCCCCCAGTGTTTTGTGTCCATTGGTTATGCTTAAATGCATGCATAAAAGTCCTTGGTTAATCTATTACCTCCCCCGCAACCCTCCCTGTCCTTGTTGCTGTAATTTGACAGTCTGTTTGATGCTGCTCTGCCTCTGTAACTATCATTGTTCACCAGTTTATAATGGTTATTATTATCCATAGATGAGTGAGGACATGTGGTATTTTTCCTTCATTGATTGTCTTATTTCACTTAGCATTATGTTTTCCAGTTCCATCCATGCTGCTGCAAATGCTAAGAACTCCTTCCTTTCTACAGCAACATAGTATTCCATTGTGTAGATGTACCACAGTTTTCTAATCCATTCATTGACTCATTTTTATTGCTGTTCAAGTGTGGTACACAAAACAGAATTAGTTCACCAGACTGGCCCTCCCAGTGGATCCATCACCCCTTCATTCTAGATGGCATTCTATGTTCCCGCTCACTAAGAACACACAAGGATATTTGTCAACATGATGTTGCAACTATGTTGTTGGCACATGGACCCAAACCTGGGTCTTCTAGCTTGTAAATGTGTTTGTTCCCTGCACCACAGTCTTCAGGATCCATGGACCTATCCTAACGGGAATGAGAGGCGTGAGCACATTAGCACTGGTACACAACTCCAGAATGAGACAGAGTTCCGCTAGAGATGTTCTCCTTCCCTTTGCCCTGGTGAGCACTGGTTGAACATTCTCTAAGTATAGAAAGCATGGTCTCCAGCTGCTTGGAACACATTTGGATCATTCTTGCTTCCAGTTGTAATCCCCATGGAAGATTCTTGAAGATATAGGAAACCAGCAATTCTCAAGAAACTGCTTGTCCCAGCCTCCCCCACCCCATATGGTCATTGCAGATTGCCTGCCTAGGGACAACATACAGGTGTCTCAACCACTCTCAGAGTCAAAAGCAGCCCTGGGAACAGTAGGGGGATTTGACATAGTGACATAGTGACATTCAATGTTTGAATGAGCAGCAAATATTTGAGAAACTTCCAAGGGGAATGGAATCAGTAGGAGACAGATCATCCATCACTTTTTTTCTCAGCATAAAAATTTTTCTTCTGCTATGAAAAAAAGTTTCCCTGATTCTGCCCCCACTTCCCTCACTGTATTTCCCTTTAAAATATTTCATATGATAGGTGACACAGTTATTTAGACATTAACGTTATAAATTGCTTATGGATATACATTAAACAATGGATCCTTGTAGCAAATTTTCTCACGGTGAATAAATCCTGAGTAAGCTAGCTATTGACTATAGATCCCTGAATATAAACATGCACACGCATGCACACACAAACACATGCCAACTACAGAACCAACACAAGGTCAAACTAGGGCTCCAGCTGTGAGAAGCGCCCTATTAGCAGTAACAATTGCAGGGTGACAGTGATTCACCATAGACCTCATTTAGAATAAAATTACTCTTATGAGGGTCCTAGAGCAATGCAGTTTATTCACTATCAGAGTGAATCTTTTCAACCATTCATCTTCCTCCCTTCCCATTAACTCTGAGTTCTGTTAGTAGCCAGCCTCCATAATTTTCATTATTGCTTTAATATTAACAAAGATGTGGAGCTAATGAGAAGAAAATGTGTTCCAGCACTGAGGAGATCATACACCCACTACAGCACAGGGTTTTGGCATTCAGATTTCATTATCATTTATGTGACTTCTGCCAGTGAAAGATTTGCACATGGAAACAAGATTCTTCCTAGACACATAGTGTTTTCCTCTCATTAAAGGGACATTTTGAAGAATATTCAAAATGCAACAGAAATTAGGTGTGTCATGAGGTTACAGAACACACTGTTCACTACAAAAAAAAAAAATGGTAAGTTGGCTGCAGATAAGGAATTTGTGGTGTGGCGGGTTCCTTACCTGCATGGCAAAAGTTTGAATTTAGATGCTCCTTAGGGATTTCCACTTGGTTACACAGCTTGGAAAGGACCTTGCCCATAAGCACTTGGACTGAAGGAAACCAGGTGGCCGGAGGCTGTTTTGTTCTTCAGGCCCCATAGAAAGAAGAGGGAGAGAAATAAAGGCCGGGAAGCCTATCCAGACCTGTCTTAGAACTGCTTGGGGTGCTAGGCTCTCTAAGTATATAGGCCAGAAACAGACATTCAGAGATGAAAGCACACTACTGATTCTGGAAATCTTGAGGTCTGCTGAAATGGTCCAGTTATTGTATATGTGTTGCATGCTCTCCTCAGAGAAAAATTAGAGTTAGTCAGGGCCTACTCATAGGGTGCAGGTGAGTGTGAAAAATCAGATTGTAACCTGCTTTACTTCCTCCTTGGTGAGCAGCTATGCTTCTCCAGGGGTGTGTGTGTGTGTGTGTGTGTGTGTGTGTGTGTGTGTGTGTGTTTGAGAGAGAGAGAGAGAGAGATGTGACATCAACACAGCTAATGATGGTAAGGGTTGGTTGAAGTATTCAAGCTGCAAACCATTGAACTTGGATTTGCTTTTTTTCCACTGTCTGAATATCTAAAACTGGCTTTAATGTTGTTACATGCATGCACATGTGCATATGCCTAAATGCACATATGGTCACCAGAAACTAGGTGAAAAAAAGAGTCACTGTAATTTCTCTTGGTCTTGGGAGGAAAGGGAATCCAAGGATAGAAGTGAGCTCAGCATAAGGATTTCTGGCCACCTCTGCCTATTTCTCCACCTTTTAAAGCCGACCTTGGACATGTTCAACAGGTTTGCATTCCTGTTTATGACAAACAATATCATTAGTGCACCATGACAACAATCATGTCTACTCCTGTAGGCCTGTGGGTGCTGAAAAGTATCTCATTGGTTGGAAACCCCATGTCACTGCTCTTAGTCCTATATTCTTAAACTTCTAAATTAATTTTTCCCTATAATCTGAGGACCTAAGAAAGCTAGAGGGGAAAAATCCCTTTCTTGAGTAAACAATCTATTTACATACAAGACAGAATCTTATCCAGCAGCATCCTACCATGCATTTTTATCATTGATGCAGATAACCTGGGTTCTTGGAAAATTCCAGAAGAACTGTACCAAATAATACTAAAACATATTCACATTATCCCAACAGATAGATATCTTTAAATTAAAGTGTTCTTTCCTTTTTCTTCATTGTTAAAATAAGAACTAAAATTTCTATCCTTCTCTACTCCTGGTTATGGATAGATACAAGTAGACTGGATGAACTCTATCTCAGCATCTATTTTTCCAAAATAAAAGCACCAAGATGGCAGTGTAGATAAACACTGGTACTCACTAACTCCCACAACCATATCAAAATTACAACTAAAATACAGAACAACCATCATTCAGAACTTCCTGACGTCTGACTGAATGAAAGTCTTACAACTAGAGAAATAAAGAAGAAAGCAAACCAAGACTGATAGGAGGGGGCAGAGATTCAGAACAGGCTGGTCTGACACCCACATGTGGTGTTTTTTAAATCAGGAGGGATATCTTGGCTACAGAGGCCTCCCATGAAGAGCAAGGGGTCCCAGCCCCACACCCCACACCACACCCCGAGTCCAGAGTTCCAGAGTCAGGTAGAGAAGTCCCCAAAGCTTTGAGCTATAAAAACCAGGGGGCATTGTGGCTGAGTGACACTGAGGTTGCTGGAGATCCAGGCAGTTCCTCCTAAAGGACTGGTGGATGAACTTATTCAAATGTACTCCCTCTAAACTCCAGCACTGAGGTAATAGCTTGAAGAGATCCAGAGACATGTGGAGAGGAACTGGATGGTCAGGCATTGAAGCAAGAACTTGGGGCCAGCTTTTACCCACTAAGCGGTGCTTTCAGGGGTAATTTTCCTATGCTGAGACTTCCCCTGTCACAGAGCTGATTGGCAACCATGTCTGAGTTTCCATCAGTGTGGCTTATACTGTTCACTCTTCCCTGGTGATTTACTGAGACCCTGTCCCCTCCAATTTGCAGACACACGCAAGCTATTTGCAGCAGTTTTTGTTGTTGTTGTTGTTGTTGTTGTTGTTGTTGTTGTTGTTGTTTTTATAAGAATGTCCTGTCCTGGCTCAGGCTTCAAAATTTCCTAAAATCTCTCAAACAACCAACAGCTGGTGTCAGCATGCACCATACTTATCAAGAAGAGGCCCAAGAGAGCTTGGCCTCACCTGGACACTTCCAAGCTCAACACAAGTAGCTGCCATTGCAGATCACTTTGTATCTCCTGGCGGGTGGCTCCAGGCAGTGCCCAGGAGGCCCCAGAGCACCCAGTGGACAGCCTACCAGATTACAACTTTACACATCCACGAGTGACACACTCAAGGGACAGACTCAGTAAACACCAAAGCCCCACTGAAACAAGTCCTGCTCCATAGGGCTGTCTCCTGCACAAAAGCTCTTTCATTGTAATTGCTATAGACAATTGACCTGGAGGTCAATTCCTCCCAGTGACTCCAACAGCAGTCAAGGCCCAACCACAACAAAACTGTGCACACAGCCCACACAGGGATGCACTTAGAGTGCCCAGCTCAGGTGACTAGGAAGGCTGAGCCAGGGACCCTACAGGACACTTACTACACAAGGCCACGCTACCAACTCCAGGAGACATAACAGCTTTACCTAATACATAGAAACAAACTCAGGGAGTCAGCCAAAATGTGGAGACAAAGAAACATGTCACAAATGAAAGAACAGAGAAATCTCCAGAAAAAGAACTAAATAAAATGGAAGCAAGTAAACTATTAGATACAGAGTTCAAAACAATGGTAAAAAGGCTGCTCACGGATCTTAATGAGAGCTCCAAAGGACACAGTGAGACTGTCAATGATCTTAATGAGAATTTCAAGAACCTTAGGGAGTACATCAAGGACATAAAAAAGGACCAGGCAGAAATTAAGCATATGCTAGCTGAAATAAAGAATAATTTAGAGAGTGGATTAAAAAACTATAGTACATCTATACAATGGAATATTATGTTGCAGTAAAAAAGAAGGAATTCTTACCATTTGCAACAGCATTAATGGAACTGGAGAACATTATGCTTAGCAAAAGAAGCCACTCAGAGAAGGATAAATATTACATGATCTCACTCATTTCTGGAATATAATGAACAACATAAACCCATGAACAAAAACAGAGACAGAGAAGCATCGATCAGACCTTCAAACCTCAGAGGGAAGGACGAGAGGGTAGGGGTAAGGGGTAGAGATCATCAAAGGACTTATATTCATGCATATAAGCCTAACCAATGAACACAGACACCAGCGGGGTGAGGGCATGAGAGTGGGGGGAATAAGGACACATACAGAATACCTTAATCAATAAAGAAAAATAAATAAGTAAATAAATAAATAAAATAGTATAGCAATATAGGCAGGAATGAAGGGGACAAGCTTCAGTTTTATCTTGGAATTAACTATAATGATTAGGACCTGAGGTAATAATAAATGGAATTGAGGTGGCTGTCTAGAACCAGAGCTGAAGTAATATATTTAAAGTGTATTTCAATGGAAGAATTGATAGAACATCGCGTTTAATTAATCATAGGGATTAATATTTATATTGTCAAATGTAAATGAGCTTTTATTCATTGTTTTTGATATATGGATGTGGCAAATTTTTTATTCCCTTGATTTTTACATTATTCCTAAACTGCAACCAAATTTGTGAGATATAATATAGTCTAGCATTAACTTTATTAAATTTCAAAAAAGAGTAATTTAAAGATATTTTACAGTAGAGTAGAAGATTCTGAGAATCAAATGAATGATTTGGTATATGAGGAAGCAAAAAATACCCAATCACAAAAACAAAAATATAAAGATAGTGTAAGGAGCCTCCTGGACAACTACAAGTGTACCAACATTCACATTATGTGGGTACCAGAAGAAGAAGAAAGAGAACAAGATATTGAAACCTATTTGAAGAAAAGATGACAGAAAACTTCCCCTACCTGGTGAAAGAAATAGACTTACAAGTCTAGGAAGCACAGAGAGTCACAAACAAGAGGGCCACACCAAGACAAATCATAATTAAAATGCCAAAGGTTAAAGACAAAAAGATAATCTTAAAAGCGGCAAGAGAAAAGCAGTTATAAGAAGAAAAAAAGATTAAAAATATGAACAATAAAATGGCAATAAATATATCTATCAACAATTGAAACTAAAAATCAAAATAAATGAATGAGGTATTTAATGAACAAAATAAACTGATGAATAAAGTAGAACCAGAGGCCATGGAACCATGGAAGAGATTGAGACATTTCAGAGGGAAGGGGGAGGAGGTGGGGCAGGAAGAAACTAACCAGAGTACCTGTATGCATAACCCATGGACACAGATAATAGGGTGGTCAAGGACTAGGGTGGAATAGGAACCTAGGGGAGAGGGGCAGAGGTGGGGAAAATGGGAAACAATCTATAATACTCTCAACAGTAAAGATTTTTAAAATAAAAATAAATAAATAAAAGCACATGGCATTAGCTGGTTTGACTCAGTAGTAAAAGTATTGGCCTGGGGACTGAGGGTCATGGGTTTGATTCCAGTCAAGGGCACATACCTTGGTTGCATGCTCAGCCCCCAGTTGGGGTGCAAATAGGAAGTAACCAATCACTGTCTATCTCACATCAATGTTTATCTCTCTTTGTCTCTCCCCTGCTCCCCTTTCTGTCCGTTCACTCTAAAAAATCAATGGAAAAAATATTCTCAGGTGAGGATTAACAAAATATAAAATAATTTGTTAATCCTTAAATTTACACTAACTTTATTAAATTAAAAAAATTTATTAAATTTAATAAAAACCTCCCCTTTTCAGCCTGTGGTACATGAAAAACAAAGTAAAGAGGATTCTGATTTTGCCTGCCTGCATTGGCAAAACAAAGTCAGCATTTGAAATAGTCTTAATAATCCAATCCTGAGATCATGGAGATATCTCCTTATTAGTCTAACTTAGTATCAAGACAGGCCTTACAAACAGGAAATAATCTAAATATTCAGAAAGAGATACAAATTAATTAATAATCTTTTCACTAGTGGATATTTTTCATGACATTAAGCAATTTAACCAGTCTCTAAAAGACAATATCCACTCAATCTAAAATTTGAAAATCAGTTTTCTAAGCTGAGTCCTTCCCTATAGAAAAAGTGAATTCTCTGCTACTTGGTTCTCTCTTTCCCAGCCAAGCCATTTAATTGAGCCCTCTAGGTACATCACAGTCCAACTAACTCCCCAAAGGATAAAAAGTCCAAGGACTTGAAAAGAGAAAGTATTTCATATCTGCTAGTCCGGCAAGAACCATTTACCCTTGAGTATCAGTAAAGGAAGAAACAAAGATGGCTCTTAAACAAGCAACCCATCTGGAGTTCAAGGCTGTGTCTGCAGCTAGGCATTTTTGCTTCCTTTGGTCAGTAATAGTCAAATCTTAGCTCTTCAGCTACAAGCAGATCTGTTCACATGCAAACTGTGGCTGGTGAAGCCCTCCCTTCTCTACTAAAAAATATGTTTCGCTTCTTTTTCCAGGGCAGGGCAAAGTGATGCCTTCATTCAATAGTAATTGCAAATATGTCTCCTGACATGTTTCACTCTGAGGAACATTGATGTGAAGTCACATTCAGCTACTCTGACATTCATATGAATGACTTTTACTCTCATCTTCTCTGAGCCTCTTAGCAAAGCAGAATCTTTAGCTAGGATTGAACCATGAGCCATGATGGGGTGGGGGGAGGAGGAAGGAATTACCTAATGCTTTCCTATCTGGACCATACCAGCTTACTCATAGAATAAGCTCATTAAGAAGGCGTATTCTCACTTAAGCCCAAAATGTGTACAGACCAAGTAGCTCAGGTCTTGCTGCTTGTCTGCACTCACTGTCCCAATGGAGACTCAAAAAAGTAAAGTAACTTGTCAGAGGCCATCCATAGCCATGACTACAACCCTGTTCTGTTGTGCCCCAAAGTGCATGATCTTTCTATGTGTAGCACCGCTTGACATTTTCTTAAGAGTTCTCTGAGTCTGTACCATTTAAGATAACATTCACGACTATAACAAACAAATGCAAAAGTATATATCAGCTCAAACAGGATAGAAGTTTATTTTTTGCACACATAACGTCTGGAATGAATATTCCTGATAGGAAGCAGCTCTCCTCCAAGTAGCGAGCCAAGGGCCCAGGCTCTTTTCATCCTTCGGCTCTGCCATTTCAACCTATTGTTTCCATGGTGGTCAAGCTCATCTGCTTTAGGAAAGTGGAAGGGAAGGTCATGGAGGATCATTTGTGGGCCAGGCCTAGAAATGGCACACATAATTTTGTCTAGAACTACATCTTATATTCTCTTTTGAGGAAAGTAGTCTAGTTGTATACCCAGGAAAAAATAAGAAATTGGTTTGATGGACAGCTAATCAATCTTTTCCACAGAAGCTAAAGAATTTAGTATTGGAGAAGAAAAGAACATGCATCTTGTGGCATAAATTATGTATGTTCTAAGAGATAATATGTATTAATACAGTTTATACACCAGCTAAAATTAAGATTTGAAAAAACTTTTAAGCCAGGCCCTATGATTAGTAAACACTTTATGTCAGAGGTTGGGAACCTTTCTTCCACCAAGGACCATTTGGATATTTATATCATTCGCTTAATATTATTCACTTAATATAAATTTATGTTGCTATGCTAAAAGCTCCTAGATTTATTGAATTTTAAATTCCACCTATAATTTTGAGCTCTGGCAGATGCTAAGTGCTTATTTCAATATTTTCCTTGGCAGGACCAGAACAAATTATTTTCAGGGCCTTATATGGCCCTCATGTCGGACATCTTCCACCCATGCTTTATATAATCAAAGAGAGATACAAACTAGCTCACAATCTTTCTTCAAATATGTTTCACAATATTTAGCAAAATAACCAGCCTGTAAAACAACTACTAAAGATAGAATCACTAATATGAAAAGGTCAGGTTCCCCTCAGTATGACACCATCATTCAGAACTAGGCCTGGCCCTGAAAAGTACCTTCCCACTAAGATAGACTACATTGTTTCAACAGGAGGGATGTATATCCCTGAACACATAAAAGTCAGTGTCCTGTGAGCTAGGTAAATTCTGGTTCTTTTATGTTATTGGCAGCAAAGTGCACAGCTTTTCTCGTAAGCCGCAAATATCCTCAGAAAACAAATATCTGAGATTTCATCTGCATTTACCCACATCATTTTGGCCAGTGATGATTTCTTCCTCCAGACCCTTTACAGCAGCAAGAGTTGAAAGACGTTCTGATGGCAGAGACAGTGCCTTCATCCCACTCTTCATGCCTGAGCTAGGTAGTGACCAAGGAAGATAAACTGCATCCCCTCCAAGCTTATTCATTGGCTCTGCTTCGTATGTCCAGATGCATATAGCAGTACTTGAAAACTGAAGCCCTGAGCACCTTGAAGAATAAATTAAATGTGTATGTTCTCATAAACTTGGGGCAGATAAAAGTGAGTTGGTTGAGGAAGGAAAACACTGACTTTGTTTTTCAGGTTTGTTAGATGTGGTTCAAGTAAGTGTCTCCTCTACTCTGTTAGCAGCCCTTCCTCTGTCCCGCCCCTATTTTAGCTTTCTTTTTGCCCTTCTTCAGAAAAACAGAAGGGTGAGAACCAGAGTTTAACATCATCTGGAAAATGCTAAGTACTTATTTCAATTCCCCCAGTATGTATTGAACACCATTATATGCAGGCCACAATATGGGTATTGGAGTTACAACATGGTCCCATTCAGAACAGGTCTCACTCGTTCTGAGCAAGCAAACAGCATATTCTTTTGCATGTCATAGAAACACAGAAACTATTGTTGCATAATTGAATGAATGATCAGAACCTGTAGTTATATTATACACCAAGAAAATGTTCCCAGCGTTTACTAAAAATGAATACCATATCAATTTTGCTGAGTTGTTGACCCCTGGTTCCTTCCATATAATAGGTAAATTGCACAGTTTTCACTTGTAAGGGTGGGTGGGAATAATATCAGCAAGATTTCTCCATAAGAAATTTGATAAAATGCTCAGCAAAAGTACAAAAAATTGTTATTAAATATTCTTAATATTTAGCTTTTCCTAGTTTTTCTTTTTCTTTTTTTTTTCTTAAGAGAGAGTTGAAGGGAGGGGAAGAGAGAGAGAGAGAGAGAGAAGAGAGAGAGAGAGAGAGAGAGAGAGAGAGAGAGAGAGAGAGAGAGAGAAACATGTAAACATGGAGCATGGAGCCCTAACCGGTTTGGCTTAGTGGATAGGCTGTCAGCCTGCAGACTGAAAGGTTCAGGTTCGATTCCGGTCAAGGGCATGTACCCTGATTGCAGGCACATCCCCAGCAGCTGGTGTGCAGGAGGCAGCTGATCGATGTTTCTAACTCTCTATCCCTCTTCCTTCCTCTATGTAAAAAATCAATAAAATATATTTTAAAAAATCAATGTGAGAGAGATACATCGATTGGTTGCCTCTCACCTAAGCCCCAACCAGGGCTGGGTATCAAGCCTACAACTAAGGTATATGAACCGAGGTACATGCCATTAATCAGAATCAAACCTGGAACCCTTCAGTCTGTGGGCTGATGCTCTATCCACTGAGAAAAACTGGCTAGAACCCTAGTTTGTTGTTTCAAATAATAAAAATTCAAACACAATTGAGTTATACAAATTACTATTTTATGTCAACCTAAAGAAACTACAGAATGATTTTTAGGCTACTATTGAGAGTCAATAGAAATGTTGGAAAGTCAAAATTCATCTTAAATCTCACCAAAGATTTTGATACCTTTTGTAATAGAGGTAAATCGTTGTACAATGCATGAAATTCATTTCTCTTCAAATATATTCTACTATAAAATTAAACAGGGGGAAATGATGGCAAATTAGACACAGGACTCAGAATGCACGAAAAGTAGTTCAGTTCAGACACACACATATGGTCATATTGCTTTGTTTACAAATCATCATTTTGCACAGACACAGGGTCACTCTGAAGCTCAGCATGTTATACTCAATAAAGCCCGTTGATAACTAAGCCAGACCTTTTAAAGAATAAGAAACTGCATTTGCCAGGCAGAGATGCCATTTTTAGTATAAGAAATTTTACCCTACATGCTATTTTATTCAAGATACTTGCTGCTGATGTATTTGAAGATTCTTTTTTAGAATTAATTGTCTAAACCTGTGTGTGTGTGTGTGTGTGTGTGTGTGTGTGTGTGTGTATCAATGTGTATGGGCATATACGGGTGTGGCAGCTTTTTACAATTTGGGGTTCCTCCCCAATTGCACAAATTCATTCATGAAATGTCTCTGGCAACTTTATTTTCATACCCTGAAATGCAAGTACATTAAGCCTTTTGACTTTAATGCTCTTAACCCATTCAAAACATTATCCCCCATGCCTATGTTCTCCATCCTCCAAATTTATGTCTTCTGATCCTACTTCCTATTCTTTTCTTTTTTTAAGAATAGAGACTATTTTTTAAGGAACATCAAACACCTCTGTTCCTTGGCGGCATTATTATTGGCTCTTCACCTCTGTCTAATAAAAAAAAAAAAAAAGAGGTAACATTTTCTTGTTCTTTTAAGTCATCTGCAAGTGGTTCTTATGAGATGCTTTTGCTACTTTGACCTTATTCTTCCAAGTCTTGTCACCACAGTGTATACTGCTTGGAAATCTGTCCCAGTTTTCTTTGCTTATTTTTTTTCCTATATTCACATTTTTATTTCATCTTTTTTATTTACAAGAAATAGTTTTCTTCTCCCTTTCTCAGTTTCATTGCAACCAAAGAAAATATTTTTGTGTCCTATTTTTCTCATTTAAAAAATCATTATTCAGAACTTATTTAATCCTTGTGCAAGTAGGCTTCATAGATTTTTGAACTTTGTGCAACCTTATTAAAGTCTGTTTTCTTAACATTCACTTACTGAAAATATTATCTGTGTTTGCTAATGTCACTTATTTTCTAAAATAAATAGTTGAATTGTACTCATTTCTATGCATCGTTAGCCTAACACCTTCCTATATATTCTTTTTGTAGGATCTGTAGCCGAACAGCTTTATAAAAATGTTTAGAGATTTTTGTAATCTCTATAGTTACAACCTGGGCTAGAGTTACAAGTTTTAAAAGTGGACTGTACTTAATTCCATACATTTTTTATTTTTTCCTTTTTTGTCTTTTCTTATTTATTTTAAATCCAGATTTTAATTATTCACTTGTTAATCTATTAAGCATTGAGTTGGGCTAGCATTATCTATGCCTCAAACTTCTCTTTAGCCAATTGATAGCAGTCCCCTGACTCCCACCCCATCATAATAATAAAAGGCTAATATGCAAATGGTCATCACACTGTTATGCAGTAATGACCGATCAGCAGGGACCTGAGGCTGTGTGGCGCCTGGCAGGGCTTGACAGGGGATGTCAGGCCATGTCCCCTGCCCAGATGGGTTGACAGGGGACCTCAGGCTGCACCCCCACCCAGATGGGCTTGACTGGGGACCTCAGGCTGTGACCTCACCCCAGTGCTGGGCCAAGGGAACTAAGGCTGTGCCGGGGGGACCTGAGGCTGTGCCCCTACCCAGCGAGGATTAACGGGGGTGGGGCTGGCTAGGTGTGGGTCTCTTGTGCACATGTGGGTGGGTGGGGACTTGACTCTGGGTCCCGTGGTGTTCCCCAGACTCTGACAGGAGGGATACTTCATGTACATTTTACTAATTTTCTTTCATCTCTGACACCTCTATTATAAAGGGCAAATAGCAATATTAAAATATTTCCTCTAATTAATTTCCTTTTAATGTGCATGAATTTCGTGCACCAGGCCACTAGTTGATTTATACGCAACAGAAAGTCTCCCTATTCCTGTTCAGCACCTATTGTTCCCAAAACAGTGAACCCAAGAAGCAGGAATATATTTTTCAAGTTAGGCTTAGAAAACCACTTTCACTTTCAGTAGGGAAGCCAGATAATTTTACTCCATCCAGTGGAGTTAACATCATGCAGTTAAGTGAAGAAAGAATGCCTTTGATAAGGATTTTGAAGATTCTTGAACACAAGAAGAGTGGGACAAGTGAAAGAGACAGAAGAAATGAACCTGTAGTCAGGACAGCAGGAACAACAAAGATAGGTTCCTATAAAAATGTTAACAGCTAACATTTATAAGAGGCATAACAGACTCTGTATCACACTCGCAATGACCCAATGAGCAAAGTATTATTATTACTCCTACTTTAAAAAGGAAGAGACAGAGGCCTGGTGAGTTTCAGTAACTAGCCCAACATCCAACTAAAAGGTGAACTGTAAGCTCCAGAACCTTTGAGCTGCCCACTACAGCTCATGATGTTGGTGACATGGGGCCTAGCACTTCCTCACAAAGAATATAAAATACTTGTTTTCTCTCTGATCCTTGCCTCCTCCAGTCTCTTTCCTGTTCCTCAGGCTTCTTTGGGTTCCTGCCAAGCTTCAACCCTGATTCCAGATTCCAGGTGTTCTTCCACTTCTGGAACCATCTCTTCTTGCCCATCCAGCTCCCTTTGCTTAGTGTGACTGAAGAAAAGCCACTCAGCTAGGTTCAGAGCTCTTTCCAGCCCTAATGTCCTCCTTACAAGTCTAACTCTCCAAGATATCTTGCTAAAAGTCAAAGCCCATCATGAGGCTGTAAAGAATAAGGTGAGAGGCCACACACCATCTGGTCAATAACTGAAGAAACATGGCTACAGCAGCGAGCAGGAACTAAACCCCTCAGATACACCCCATTCCACAAACTCAAATGCACTGAAACTGAGTCACAATACACTCCAAATCAGTAACTCAAATTTGGAACCAATGCTATTGGCAGTTGGCTTCCTGACCTCCAGAACCGACCAGTTCCCTATGCAGGCCCAACCTCATCATTCCACTCACCTCCAAATAACTGATCCTGCATTTTATACTCTAGAGTATTTGGGGCACTTCTCATAGTGCTGCGGCAGCATTTTATTGTATCATTGCCATTAAAGAAACATGGCTGAACCCACTTACACCAGCACACATGTATGCACGCTCACACACACCTACACGCTCTTGGCCTCTCTTTTCCTCTTCCATGTTTTTCCTTTAATGTGTACTTTAACTTGATTTCCTCTTCATAGGAACAATACTATGATCATTTTAATGCCCATCATATATTGAGTCTTTTCTAGGGTTCACCCTGTGCTAAGTACCTTATATGTAATCATCTCATTGAATCTTCACAACCACTATGAAAAGAGAATTGTCATTCACATTTTAAAGATACTGAATATTAAAGCTTAAATAAGTTCAGAGACTTGCCCTGGGACCCATGGTAACAAATAACTGGTGAACATGAAAGTCAGACCCAGGGCTGCCTGCCCTAGAACATGGCTGCATGTGGACATTTTTCTAGCACATTCTGGAAAGAACCTCTACTCGTGCTTTCTTCAACTCAGGTCAGGGCAACAGTGATATGTGGTAACACTTTAGATAAAAATAATTCACTCTAATAGTTCTTTCTTAGTGGTTTCTAATTTTCTGTGGAGAAATGTGAAGGAGGCCATCGGCCAGCTCTAGTTGTTTACCTGCTACCATTTCCCCTCTTATTCCTCATAGACAGTGGTAGCTTCTAAAATGGTCTACTAGAAAAATAAAATAAAATAAAATAAAATAAAATAAAATAAAATAAAATAAAATAAAATAAAATAAAATAAAATAAAATAAAATAAAATAAAATAAAATAAAATAAAATGGTCTACTAGGCCACAGGGACATCAGACACAAGTCAGAGCCAAACTCCAAGGGAAGGAGCAGGCTGAAGAAAAGAAAAGAAAAGTAGGAGACAAAAACTTGCCTATTTCATTGCAGAAGGAATTGCCCAATTGTCCTGCCTAATTGTCCTGCCCAATTTCTGTTTTTAAGAAGCATTTTGATAATCTGGAATGAGTTAGAGTAAGACAGCATTCATAAAAACCCCACTGGCTTACTCCTAAGGGATCTGGAAAATCATGAGCTGTTTTGTGAGATTCTATCAGTCACATTTCCCTATTCTCAGAGGAAATGAAAGTCTAAAAAGCACTGCTGTCTCTCATGTAAACATTTCTAAACCCAGATATGATGTTCAAGAAAAACAATATATGTTAACATCTCAAACTAGAGAACTCCATAAATGAAATCTATTCAATGCTGAGGCACGACAAGATCTCTATGAGAAGAGAGGAAAAAATTATGAGCCAAAAAATAGACTCCAGAAGTTAAAGAGGTCCATGAGCCATACCTAAAAATATGAACCAATGGATGTCATAGGAAGAAACATTTTTGCTGCTTAGTAAGTATAGCAAATTACACTTAGGTAACTCACATGAAAGAGATTAACCTTTGGTATAAAGTTGATTGACATCTCAGATGACGCTTGTCACTGACCATTCATGCCATCTAGTACTCAGAGGGTGCCAGCACTCACAGGCTCCAGAGGTCAGACTGGGGCAGGACAGACTTGGAAGCCTGCCAAAACTTACCAAAGGCTTGGCAAGCAACTCGGTATGGAATTGGAGCTTCCATTTTGAGTTTCCTGAGTTCCAGGCCTTGAGAAGTATCTTTTATTGACAAAGGATCCTAAGTGCTAAATACATACCACCATGTTTTTTCCATTGCAGATAATGGCTTTAACACAAACTAAATGCTTTTTCAAAATTAGCATGGTTTTGTGGTTTATTTTCATTACTAAAAGGTTTACATCAAGGAAAAAAATATGGTCATAACTGTTTATACGCAGATGCCTTTTGAAATGACTGACCATTCCATCAATTTGATATTATATGTGTTTCTAGATTCAAACTGACTAATAGGTAATAGAGGTTGACTGGAAAATCTGATCAAACATAATCTTTTAGACAGATTGGGTCTGTTATGTGTGCACATATGGACACAGAGTCTTCTAAAGCTCATCTTTATTTGACACTTTCCTGTAAAGAAAAAATTATTGAACATAATTAATATCTGCTTGTAAAAAATAAATTTTTGAGCCAGTTTGGATCAGTAGATAGAACATCGACCTACAGATTGAAGGAGGGTATCCAGTTCGATTCCCGTCAAGGGCATATACCTGGGTTGCAGCCTTGATTGCAGACCCGGGTCTGGGTGCATGCAGGAGGCAACCAATCAATTTGTCTCTTTCACATAGATGTTCTCTCTCTGTGTGTCTCTCCCTCCTTTCTACTCTCCCTAAAAATCAATGGAAAAATATCCTTGGGTGAGGACTAACAAAAAACAAACAAACAAAAAACCCTCCCACCACTTTGATTAAATAGATACTAAAGCAAATATGCAAATAACTGTCTTACAAGACTGTAAGTTGATTTCAAAGAAGATCAACTATAATGTTATTGAGGGTCTATTGACTCCCTGCTATGCGCTCAGGATCTTAACAGGCTCAATGGGATTTCTAATGAATTCTCACTTTTGGCAGTAAGTCTAGAATTTGCTTCAGTTGATTTAGAATTTGTAAGCAAGAATTTTATCTAAATTGTCATCACCTTCGAGCAATTGGCCAGGCTAAAAAGTTGTCCTGAAGTGGTAGGTTGGGTAAGACAGGTCAGTGAGATGTGCCGGGTGTCTCATCACTCAGCCTGGCCACTTCATGACAGTAACAGGATCAGCCCTGGCGACGTGCTAATGGGCAGCATCACAGGACTGCCCCAACCATCTCTGTGCAGACTCCAATAAGAACTGACAAGCTTGATAAGAATGTGTGGTGGATGCTGTTCCATCAGCACCTCCACTTGACTCATAAACCCCAGGAGTTAGAATTTGTTGGTATAACTCATACCATGCATAGCAAAAAAAGAAATACTCAAAGAGCAAAGTCCGGTTGAAAGGCATTTTATTACAAAAGATACAGTTTATAACTCCAATTGCGGTAGTCAGGGGACCAGTTAACAGTGGGAAAGAGAGAAGAACCACAGAAAAGAGAGCAGGATAAAGATGAGAACATGGAGTTAAGGGTTTGTGAGTGATTGTTAACCACCTTCCAGTCATCTTCAGCCCCATGGATGTCTTTCTGTGCATCACAACACAAGGCAGCATAGAAGCTCCCCCTCATTACAGTTGTCAGAGGCATCGAACAGATATTTTACAGGTGCATATACATTACGTTGTAAGCTGACTTCATGTTTTGTACCAACTAGCATAGTAATAAATAGAAACAGAAATGGCTGGAGCTACATAAAATGATGAAGATTAGTCAAGACAGGAAAACTATGTTCTCTAAGACTGAATTCTGAATAACCACAGGCAGAGGTCAGAAGTAAGTGATATGCTAGTTGCGCATAAAAAGAAGCTAACCATGGTTAACAGTAAGTGAGCATGGAGCAGTGGCAGAGAGGGATAAAGGTACATCTGATAAGCAAAAGGAGGACACCTTCTCTACTACCTCACCTAACATATGTGAAAGTGTGCATGTAAGCATGATCACTCCCCACCAGTCCACAAAGAATTTCAGAGTCACCAATGCCCGGTGAAGAGTCCTAGGCTTGACACCAGACCCATACTCTAGATATACTAGTATTTACTTTATGTTTTAGTGTCATGTAGGTACATTTGCATTAGTAACTATTAAAAAGTCATTCCATGATGTATATTTACATATTCTCAACTAATTCATTTCTTACATTTTTAGAATTCCGTGTTTTTAAATGTTAGAATGCCCTATAGATCTCAGAATGCCTTAGTTATTAAAAGACAATTGAACTTGTGGCCACTTTCCTGATTTCCTGAGATGATAAACCACATTCACAGTACCCATTATGAAACTAGTTGATTTAAATAAAGACCAACATTGTTGCCACTTCCAGTGAGAATCATGAAGTTCAATCAAGTGGATGCATGGTCTATAACTTAAGACCAGCTTCATGAAGTAAAAAAAATAAAAGGGGAGGGGGAGCTATCCTCTTCCTGAATGAAAGATTAGGCCAATGAAAGATTAGGCCAATGAAAGATTAGATCTGTATATGGTGCAATATACAGATCTTGTAACATAGAAACCCACACCTACAACTTATATGTTCATGTTGACCAATATCATTCCAATCAATTTAATAAATAAATATTTGCACATAAAATAAAGGAAAGATTAGGCCAGGCAAGGGCCCAGGTCTGAGGGTCAGGGTAAGCATTTTGTCTTTTTGTGGACTTCTGGTTATCAAGTCCAGTTACTTCCAATGAGGTTCTTATAGGGTAGTGGTGAGCAAGTGGCTGTTTTATGGAAGGAGGCACATCTCTTGTTGATTGATGACTTCTGCCCAGTGATACTCCAACATTTCTTTTTTTTTTTAATTTATCTTTATTGTTCAGATTATTACAGTTGTTCCTCTTTTTTCCCCCATAGCTCCCCTCCTCCCAATTCCCACCCCAACCTCTGACCTTGTCCCCTCCTTGTCCTCATCCATAGGTGTACAATTATTGTCCAGTCTCTTCACGCATCCCCAACACCCTTAACCCCCGAAAATTGTCAGTCCACTTCCTTTCTATGCCTCTGATTCTATTCTATTCAGCAGTTTATTCTGTTCATCAGATTTTTTATTCACTTGATTCTTAGATTTACTTGTTGATAGGTATACATTTGTTGTTCATAATTTTTACTTTCCTTTTTCTTCTTCCTCATTCTCAAAGGATACCTTTCAGCATTTCATGTAATACTGGTTGGGTGGTGATGAACTCTTTTAGCTTTTTCTTGTCTGTGAAGGTCTTTATCCGACCCTCAATTCTGAATGATAGCTTTGCTGGGTAAAGTAATTTTGGCTATAGGTTCTTGCTATTCATCACTTTGAATATTTCTTGCCACTCCCTTCTGGCCTGCAAAGTTTCTGTTGAGAAATCAGCTGACAGTCGT
>PVJC01030457.1:0-21177 GCA_004026665.1 Murina feae | reverse complement strand
CCCATAACAAAAACATTCTTTCCTTTGTTGCCTGAGAGATGCTTTTTGTCAGGCAGAGTTATCAGCTTGAAAGGGTTGTCAGTTCAAAATCCAAAGTTTAGTTTGAACAGATACATTTTTTTCTGTGAATAACTTGGTCAAGAATGGAATTGTTCAAGATGGGAAATATTTGATAAATGAGGTTGACTGTACACTGGATATGTAGATAAAAATGAGCCAGGGTTGGTAGCAAACACCTGCTTCTGACAAATTGAGACAAACTCACTCTAACACAAGTCACACAAAAAAAGCCTGACAGTTAATGCTTCAAGACTGGTCCAAAGTGAAAAGTCACCAAACACTGAAGAATCAAACAACTAGAAGTGAGAGTCAGGAAATAAATCAAGCCCTAGTTGGTTTGGCTCAGTGGATAGAGTGTTGGCCCTCAGACTGAAGGGTGTTGTGTTCAGTTCCAGTCAAGGGCACATACCTCAGTTGCAGGTTGATCCCTAGCCAGGTTGGAGCACATGTGGGAGGCAACCAATCAATGTGTCTCTCTCATATCCATGTTTCTCTCTATCTTCTCCCTCTCTTCCACACTCTCTAAAAATCAATGAAAAAAATATCCTCAGGCGAGGATTAACAAAAAAGAAAAAGAAAAAGAAATCAATCAATCAATCAAGGAACTGCCAGATAAGATTCTTCTGTTGCTCTTGTAATAATCAGAAGAATCCTACAAAACGAGTTTACTTGAAGTTCTTAAATAAAATAGAGTATTCTCCAGTACAATGAAGGAAGAGATTATAGACACTGACCAGAGAGATTTGAAACAGAACAAAATAAAATTTTTAGAAATGAAGAAATGTAATATCTAGAATTAAGGACTCAAAGTTTGTATTAAACAACAGATTAGATAAAAGTGAAGAGAAATTTGTGAATTCTGAGACACCTCTGAATCAACTACTCAATATGGAGCATTGAAAAGTCAAAAGAGCAGAAAACATGAAAGTTAAGACTCAGGAGAATAGAAAGATTTTAAAGTATGTTTGCTAACTTGAGTTCCAGAAATGAATGAGAGAAAATATGTAGAAGAAATATTTCAGATGATAATGGTTGACACTTTTCTTGATATGATAGAGACACATAGCCTGATATTAGAATAAGTAAAAAGAAATTCATTATGATGTAACTACAGAACATCAAAGACAAAAGGAAGTTACTTAAAACATCCAGAGGAAAATGACAGATTAACTAAAAGAAACAACAGTTGACTAGAGGCTGACTTCTTAGTCTAATATAATAAAAGAGTAATATGCAAATTGACCATTACCCAAGACACCTAAGCCACGCCTCCCAGCCAACCAGAACGGCTGTATGCAAATTAGCCCAGCCAAGATGGAGGCAGGCAGCAATGGAGCTGGAGCAAACCAGAGGCTTCTGTTGCAACTGCCTGCCTAGGCTGGCTGAGCCTCTGCTCATGGCCACGCCCACCAGCCAATCAGAGCAGCTGTATGCAAATTAACCCAGCCAAGATGGAGGCTGGCAGGGCTGCTCTGCACTGGGAGCCTCTGCAGCCAGCATAGCTGTGCCAGGTGTGTCAGCTCAGTGTGGGGGGTCCGGCCCGAGGCCTCCTCGGGGCATCCAGGAGAGCCCGCCCTGGGTCCACTGCCTGGCTCCGCCCCCAGGGGGCCTCCCCAGGGCATATGGGAATGTGGGGGCCTCTGCGGGGTGTGCAGGAGTCCCCGTCCTGGGTCAGCTGCCTGGCTCTGCCTTGGGGGCCTCCTCAGGGGCGTGCGGGAGCACCCGTCCAGAGTCCGCTACCTTCATCCGCCCCCCAGGGGCCTCCACAGGGTGTGTGGAAGCATCTACTGCACAGTGCAGAGAATCTGAAGCCAGCCCACTGCTCGACTCCACCCCGGGTGTGTTTGCTCAGCAGCAGGGCCCCACCGAGGGATCCTGCACCAGCATCCGCCCCTGGCTCGCCACGCAGCTCTGCACCAGGTGTGTCTCCTCAGTAGTGGGGGCCCACCAGGCATGTGTGATCGTGAGCCCTCCGGTGGGAAACGTCCAGGCCTGCACTCACCAGCCCTCCCATCCCC
The DNA here is from genome assembly GCA_004026665.1 of Murina feae. Classification (NCBI taxonomy): domain Eukaryota; kingdom Metazoa; phylum Chordata; class Mammalia; order Chiroptera; family Vespertilionidae; genus Murina; species Murina feae. The sequence continues at coordinate 19,099 of PVJC01030457.1, read as the reverse complement.
TAGTGCACGAAACCTGAAGGGGCTGTGGGCAGCCTGAAAATGGCCCTCAGCCCCTCACCCAGGCTGGCCAGGCATGCCAGCAGGTAGACATCCCCTCGCTGAGGTGTCCCAGACTGCAAGAGGGCACAGGCCAGGCTGAGGGACGCCCACCCCCCAAGTGCACAAATTTTTTTGCACCGGGCCCCTAGTGACAATAATAAAAGCCAAAACATTAGAAAATTATAACTTCAAAGTACTGAGAAAAAATAGCTATTAACCTAGAATATTATACTCCAGGCAAGTATTGCCTATTCAATTATTCAATTCATTTGACAAAAAATGTATTATGCAATTATTACACATTAGACTGTGATTAGGATCCATCACTGAATAAAATGAACACCCCAAAATTCATGCTTTTGGAATATATATTCAACAGTCAATATTCTGATGATGGTTTCTTTTGTTGTGCAGAAGTTTTTTAGTTTGATATATTCCCATTTGTTTATTTTTCCTTTGTTTCTCCTGCCCTTGGTGATGTATTGGTGAAAATTCTGCTACATGAGATGTCTGATATTTTGCTGTCCACATTTTTTTCTAGGATTTTTATGGTTTCACAACTTACATTTAAGTCCTTTATCTATTTTGAGTTTATTTTTTTGTATGCTGTAAGTTGATGAGCTAGTTTCACTTTTGACATGTACCTGTCTACTTTACCTAATACCATTTATTGAGAAGATTGTCTTTATCCCATTGTATGCTTTTGTCCTTTGTCAAATATTGAGTATATATTTATTTATTTATTTATTGAGTATTAATTATTAATTGACTTGAGTCAGTTTCTGGGTTCTCTGTCCTGATCCATTTATCTACATGCCTGTTCTTATGCCAGTACCAGGCTGTTTTGATTACATAGCTTTATAGTATAATTTGATATACTCTATTATGATCCCTCCAACTTTTTTCTTCTTTCTCAAGAAACCAGCATCAACCAGCATGAAAATGGAACCTACTGTATGGGAGAACATATTTGCTAATGATACATCTGATAAGGGGTCAACTTCCAAAATATATAAAGTATTCATACAACTCAACAAAAGGAAAACAAAAAATCCTATTTAAAAATTGGCAGAGAACCTGAATAGACACTTCCCCAAAGATGGCATACAAATGGCCAAAAGGCATATGGAAAAATGCTCAACATCACTAATCATCAGAGGAATGCAAATCAAAATGACAATGCGGAATCACCTCACACCTGTCAGAATGGCTACCATAGATAAATCAACAAACAATAAGTGCTGGCAAGGATGTGGAGAAAAAAGAACCTTGATACACTCCTGGTGGGAATGCAGACTGGTGCAGCCCCCATGGAAAATGTTGTGCCGAAATATCCAATGCAATGCCCAGATGTCATAACCCCCAAAACCATGAGGGAGCCCGATTCCAATGTAAGAACATGAGGGCCTTTATTATTCGAGTTAACTCGGGGCTCCGTCCCATGCACCCTCTCCAATGCAGCGGCAGAGCGGAAGAGAGAGAGACCACGAGTTTCAGGAGGACAGGGGTTTTATTGGGCTGGAAGTTGGTGGGTGGGGTAATGTGTGATTGGTCAAGGGAAGGGTCAGGGTTGGTTGTGCAAAGGGGAGGGATGCAGTCAGACTTGGGTCATTTCCTCTGCATCCCTATTGGCTGATTCAAAAAGGGGGGTGGTTGAGCAATGGGGAACTTTGGGGAGTCGGTTTGATTTTACTCTATCAGAAAAGTGTGGAGTTTTCTCAAAAAATTAAAAATGGAACTGCCATTTGACACAGTGATTCCACTTCTAGGACTATAACCTAAGAAACCCAAAACACAAATCAGAAAAAAATATTTATACCCCTATGTACTTAGTAGCTCTATTTACAATAGGTGAGATCTGGAAACAGTCCAAGTGCCTGTCAATAGATGAATGGATAAAAAAGCTGTGGTACATTTATATCATGGAATACTAAGCAGCTATCAAAAAAAAAAACATTTGAGACAGCATAGTGGGACTGGAGAGTATTATGCTAAGTGAAATAAGCCAGTCAGAGAAAGAGAAGTATTATATGATCTCACTCATATGTGGAATCTAATGAACAAAATAAACTGATGAACAGAATAGATCCAGAGACAAAAGCATGGAACACATTGTTGAATCTCAGAGGGAAGGTAGGGGTGGGAGGTGGGGGGTAGAGGTTAAAAGGGGAAATTGTATGCATATATGGGTAGGCCATGGATATAGTCAATAGTGTGGTGAAAGCCCGGATGGCATGGCTTAGTGGTTGAGTCTCGACCTATGAACCAGAAGGTCATGGTTTAATTCCTGGCCAGGACACATGCCTAGGTTGCAGGTTCAATTCCTAGTAGAGGTCACGTAGGAGGCAGCCAATCAATGATTCTCTCTAATCATTTGTGTTTCTATCTCTCTGTCCCTCTCCCTTCCTCTCTAAAATTAATAAAATATCTAATCTAATAAAAGAGTGATATGCAAATTAACCATCAATCCAGGACAAAAATGGCGGAGTCCACAGCGGTAGAACAGGATGCTGGCAGTGTTTCCCTGGCAATGGGAGCCCAGCAGGCAATCAGACCACAGGTAGCACCCAGCAGGGCCTACTGGGCGCCAGCTGCGGAGGAGAGGGAGCCAGTGATCGGGACTCTGAAAGCAGCATGAGCCATCAGGGACCCAGCAGGAGGAAGGGGCGCAAGCCATCAGCGACCCCGTAGGCGGCGCGAGCCATCGGGAACCCTGAGGAGGGGCGCGTGCCATCAGGGACCCCACAGGAAGCACACAGCAGGGCCTGCTCGGAGGCCTCCATGATGACCCCTGAGCAGACAAGCGGAGGCTGCAGGCAGCACCCAGCGGGGCCTGCTTGCCCATCCCCATGGTGTGGAGCAGACAGGCCTGGCAGAGAGCAGAGAACCACATGGAATGGGCCCAAGCCATCAGTAGCACATCTCCTGAGGGCTCTCGAATTGGAGAGGGTACAGGTTGGGCTGAGGGACCTCTCCATCTCCTCCCCCTCCCCCACCTATCCATGCACAGATTTCATGCACCGGGCCCTTAGTGTATATTAAAAAAATAAAAAGAATAGCCAGTATCAAACTGGCCTGAAACCAGGTTCAGGATAACTTTAATAACTTTGTAAATCCACACTAAGACACAAAAATAAGCTAGAGTATGTATGTCATATAAAAACATAGTATGGTGAAGGCCTGAGAGGGGTGGGTGCAGGGTAGAGAGGGTCAATGGGAAAAGAAAGGTGGGGGGAGGACATCTGTAATATTTCAACAATAAAGAAAAATTTAAAAAATGAATTAACAAATCAGAAAACAAAGCTGTGGAATACTATACAGCAGAAAAAAGGACTTATTACCCTTTGAGACAGCATGGAGGGACATGGAGAATATTATGCTAAGCAAAATAAGCCAGTCAGAGAAAGAGAAATATCATATAATTTCACTTATATGTGGATTCTAGTGAACATAATAAACAGATGAATAAAATAGGACCAGAGGAATGGAAACACGGAACAAACTGATGAATCTCAGAAGGAAGAAGAGTAAGGATGGAAAGAGATTAACCAAAGAACTTACATGAAAGTTTTATGCTTATATGCATTACCCATGAACACAAACAATAGAATGCTAAAGGCCTGGTATAGGACAGGAACCAGATGATGGGGGGAAAAGGGGAGATGAAAAAGGAGAGACTACAATAAAAATAATAAAATTTTAAAAAGAAATAAAAAACCCTAGCTGGTTTTTCTCAGTGGATAGAACGTCAGCCTGAGGACCAAAGTGTTCTGGGTTAAATTCCAATCAAGGGCAGGTACCTTGGTTGCAAGTTTCTCTCCGGCCCAGGCTTGCTCAGAGCTCCTGCAGGAGTCAATCAATGTGTTTCTCTCATAACTATGTTTCTCTCTGTCTTTCCCTCTCTCTTTCGCTCTCCCTAAAAATCAATGGAAAATATCCTTAGGTGCTGTGACCTTCGTGGCAGGGTTCATGATCTGAAGAGGGGCCGACACACAAATGAAAATACTAGACACAAATATGAATTATTAAGGGGTAGGGGCCAGGTGGAACCTCTTTCATGAAGAGACACAACAAAACTGGGTCCTGTCTGCTTTTATTCAGCTATAGATACGCATCTTGCCCTCAGTAAAGCAAGGCAAACAGGTAGCAGACAGACCATCTCTAAGGTCAATAAAGTTCAGTAAAGATTAGTAAGGTCCAGTAAACATTTACTTGAAAGCTATCAAGTCAGGAAATTGTTTCGAGCTGCCACTATCTCAGCACAAATGATAGGTGCTTAGCAGCAACCCGGCTAAAGCTCAAGGTCCATCGGCCTTCCACGTTCCTTGGTGCACTCTCATGATATTATTGGAAAGCGGTGACTTCCCGCACTCAGGTGAGGGTTAACAAAAGAAAACAAGCAAACAAACAAAAATATTGAAAATAGATTCAAATCTTCCTCTTTCCTTGAATTTCACGTGCACTCTACTTCTTCACTTTCTTATTTGCTGCCTTTCATTGACCCCACAAGATCCATCTACCAGAATATTCCTCCTAGTGTTCTATGATTATGAATAATAACAAAGGAGCTTCTGCCTTCCAAGTTGACTTTTTAAATTAAAATTATCTGGAGGTAATCATACAGTAATTGTGCATATAGAATTTTGCACAATTTATAACTATGTAGCTTAATAAATTTTCACAAAGTGAACCCAAACAAGGAACTATCACACAGATCAGAAAATAGAAAACTGGTGACACTCCAAACTGCATTCTGGCTCCTAGCTTCCAAAGGTAACCGTTGTCCTGACTTCTAACTCCATACATCAGTTTTACTTATAAACTTTTTATAAATAAAATTATGTATGTATATAAAAGCCTAATGATATACAAACTGTCCTCTCGGGTGGGAGTTCAACCAAATGGGAGCTTGACTGTTCCCTATGATATGCCTTGACAACCAGGTGGAGGTGGCGGTACAGAATGAAGGAAGGTTCCATCCGGCAGCCAGCAGCTGGCAGCTGCTAGGGACCCTACCCACATACAAAGTTCATGAGCTAGGCCTCTAGTATGATATTAAAAATTTAAAAAAGAAAGATTCAATAAACAATAACCATAGTAAAGAATTAAAATATTATGTGAAAACAATGGACCAAGGTAAGGGAATTGGGATTGAGAAGGAAGATGTTTATAAATACAAATAGGCTGTCAGAATACAGTTCATTAAGGATGCAAACAGAATGACAGATGTCAGTGGGGAGTCGTCTGGAGGGGGTAAGAAGAGATTAACCCAATAACATATATGCACCTATGAACAACCCATGGATACAGACAAGAGTGTGAAGAAGACCTGGGATAGGCCAGAGGCTGGGGGAAAGGGGGAAGGGAGTGGAAAGTGGGGGATATCTTTATACTGTCAACAATAAATAAAAGAAGAAGGAAAATAAAATGTGAAATTCAAGCAAATAAATAAAGGATATAAGGAATCTCTCTCCAAGGGGAGTGTTTCAAAGAAAGAAGACGGACAGTACAAAACCCTGTAGTGGGAGAATGCCAGGACCAGAACACCAGTGTGGCTGTGACTACAGAAAGCCGCTGTAAGGACCTTGATTTTTTTCTCAGTGAAATAGGAAATGAAGGATGAGGAGTGGGTGAAGAGTGGTATAATAGTTTTTCACAGGATCCTACCAAGTATTGTGAAACTGTACTGTGGGTGAGGTTGGGGTGGTATAGGGGTGGCAAGTAAGGAAATCAATCAGGAGACTTTTAAGTAAATCAGGTAAAAGGTAAGAAGTATTCAGAACAGAGTGCAAGCAAGTGAAGTACTGAAAAAGTAGTTAGATTCTGGATATATTTTGAATATAAGATCAACAGAATTTCCTGACAGATTGGCAAGAGAGAAATCAAGATAACGAAGTATTTTTCTTGAGTTACTAAAAATAAAAATAAAAAATAAGGGGTTCAAAATCAGCATTGTGACTATGGTCCAGGCAGCTTTGGTAGGAAGACGGAGAATATCAGAAATTCAGCTTGGACATGTTGGACATACAAATAAGAGTAAAGTGTGTTTTTTGGAAATATATTATAGAAGTAAAGACATGCTTTATTCTGATGAAAATGTCCAGTAAGGGGCGGGGGCAGGGGTGGTTGTGCAGAAGAACGAGGAAAGAATTGCTGGAGGATTTGGCAAAATGTTAGGGGTCTGATATTCTATGGAAAGCTTGACTTCAGGTGGGACATGGCAAGTTCAGTTTAACTTTCAGTCAAGACAGTAGAATGTAAATTCAGATGATCATATTAACCAATGTCACCCCAATAAATTTAATAAAAGAAAATAAAGTGATTCTGAGAGAAACAAATACAAGAAAATAAATAAATAAATAGATAAATGAATAAAACAACAATGCTTCAAAGGCAGAATGGTGTTCGGAATCTGTTTTCTTCCAATGACTATCGTGTTTTCACTGAAGTAGAAAGCAAGATCATCAACTGAGAGGAAAGAGTGTTGAAGATTTGAGGGAAGAAGGCAAAACAAAAACAAAGAATCTATGGAGAATCTATCTAGAGCACAAGTGAAATAAAAATATTTTTCAGAGAAATAAAAATTGTAATAGTTTGCTAACAACATGCACTAAAGGAATGACAGAGAAAATGATCTGAGAAGGAAGGCTTGAGGAACTAAAATGGAATGATGAACATGGAATATTTAACAACCAGTTACTCAAAACAGGCAAAATCTATGACAACAATTAGATTACAAATACAGTTTGCCCTCAATATCCATGGGGGGATTGGTTCCAGGGCTGCACCAGATACTAAAATCCACAGATGCTCAAGATCTCATGTAAACGGCACAGTATTTGCCTATAATCTACCCACATCCTTTCATATAGTTTAAATCATCTCTAGATTAATTATAATACCTAATACAATGTAAATGCTACATAAATAGCTGTTATACTGTGTTGTTTAGAAATCAACTTCCTGGAATTGTTTTTAATGTTTTGATCCGCAGTTGACTGAGTCTGCAGATACAGAACCCTCAGGTACAGAGGGCAGACCGTGATCAATGTTTAACTCTAATACTGTGTAAGAATGACATAACCAAGGAGAGAAGGTGGCTGGTACACAAGTTTGAGCATCATTATCTGTCCAGTTTCAGTGCTAAGCACAGCCTTTTTACATTGGATGATGTATTTGGTGATTTCTCCAAATTTCAACAGAAAAATTCACTCTTTTCTCTCATTCTCTCAACCCCAGCATTCTACATCCAATTAAACAAAACAATTTTTCAGACAAATTTTAAGCCCTTAGGAGACATTAAGTGCTACTGAACTCCAAAGGATAAGTTAAGTGCTACTGAATTTAGCAATTCACCCTTACTGATACCTCCTCCTGTATTTTTCCTTGTCTTTGGGAACAGGGCATCCATATAACAATCTCCTTTAGAATAGCCCATGTGCAACCAAATAGAAACTTGATCAAACCAGAAAACTTCTCCTTATCTTTATTCCTCACTGAGTAATTTAATTCTGAAATTTAGAAGTTTGCTTTTGTTCCTTAAAAACCCAAATAATTATACATTCCAACAGACCAAGACATTTTTCACACTTTATCTAAAATTTCCTTTTTGTTACACTTTTGTTTGCATAGTTTTGTTGTTAACATCCTCTCTCTCACTTAAAATTGCTTAATGTTAACAGAAGACCTTAGTTCTGCTAGACCTCAATTTCTCCTGGTAGTGGAGCAATGACTAGCCATTCTCAATTTCTCTCTATTTTTAAGTTTTTCCCAATGATGTTCATGAATATTGTAATAACAAAATGAATTAAACCTATTTTTAAATTTCAAGTCAGGGAATAAATTTATACTTTCTGGGGCCTCTAATACAATGTTGACTATAAGCAATGATTCCAGCCCACCTCGTCTGGATTTTATTTTGGAATCACTAGAGCTGTGAATCAATGTCCTCAAAAGGAAAAACAATCCACAACCCGTCTTCCTGTTCAACAACTAAACCACCACAGTCACATGGTACAATATGGCATGGTTAAGGATATTCAAGAAAGCTATAGCAACAACCCTGGCAGCTCCACGTTTAGAGGGTATGTTTCATTATACTGTTGCCACGTTACTTTCTTGTAAAGTGTGGAGTTATGGGAATACTACTGTAATACTGTGTTAACTGGAAGTGAAACTAACATTTTTAAAATAAATAAGAAAGAGTTTGTGTGTTCTTATAATAACACTCAGAGGTAGAGTAGGGGTGATTGGAAGACATGTGAGTATGATTCACACTCAATTTATATTTGTTCATATAAAAACAAAGCCCTTGTGATATATGGCTTTGTCTTGACTCAAAGCTTAGTTTGCTAAATACTGATTTTGGTATGCACCATTTTTAAATTAATATAATTACTAATACAAAACCAACATTTGAGGTTTTAAAATTACAAATTTTAAACATAATTTTATTTAAATGGCAGTATTTTTATTGATCTCATTTGAAATTAATGCAGTGGACTTTTAGCAAATTGTATGTAGCATTATATATACTTCATCATTAGCATATGAAACATGAATAAATGTGTTAAAAAAGTCTGAATTTCTTATGTTAGTAAAATAGATTATCTTAGTTAGTAAAATAGATTTTTTTCTAGCATTACTCTGAACATGAATTTGATACTAGCTTTTGAAATTGAATTTTTTTGTCTTTAGTTGAATTTCCTCCTATCCTAATACTGTGTTGTTTTTAAGAATGAAACTTGTTACAATTAAATTTTCTTTCATCCAGCAGAACAAATATATGTGTCTCTTTATATGACTATATAAATTTCCATAATTGGAAGGTGTGTATTTTTAATGGATGAAATAGTGAAAAAATTAATATCTCTAGTGTGAGAAAACGTGAAGAAGACCAATTTAAATAATCCACAAGATAAAGCAAAACCTGAATTGATTCATTCCACCAGGTTTGTAAGTTTTTGTTCACTGAGACATCCATGCTAATTCAATAAGTTCCTTGAAGTGAAAAATAAATTAAATTTCTGGAAGATTTTTCATTCTTTCCTACTGGAGGCAGTAAAATAATTTTTAAACATATTTTTATTGATTTCAGAGAGGAAGGGAGAGGGAGAGAGAAAGAGATAGAAACATCAATGATGATAGCAAATCATTGATCGGCTGCCTCCTGCCTGTCCCCTATGGGGGATCGAGCCAGAAACCCAGGCATGTACCCTGATCAGGAATCAAACCTTGACCTCCTGATTCATAGGTCAACACTCAACCACTGAGTCATGCGGGCCAGTAGAATTTTTTTTTTACTGTATTTTATTGATTTTTTACAGAGAGGAAGGGAGAGAGACAGCGAGTTAAAAACATCGATGAGAGAGAAACATCGATCAGCTGCCTCCTGCACACCTCCCACTGGAGATGTGCCCGCAACCAAGGTATATGTGCTTGACTGGAATCGAACCTGGGACCTTTTAGTCCACATGCCGATACTCAAACCAGTTAGGGCTAGAATAATTTTTATATGTAGATTTCTCTATGGTCACTTTCTTAAAAATGTGTCTTAAAACCATTTCAAATCATGGTCCAGAGTAATACTCAGATTTCTCCAAGTATACCTAGATTAAATTTTGAGTTTTAAAAAAAAATGACATTTCGGAAGAATGTATGCAAGAGCTAGTTCAGGAAAAGATGTCAGCAACTTCCATTGTCAGGCAAGATAGAAGAGCAAGGACCAGATTTACAATCATACCTTAAAGAACAAACAAGTCAAACAAAATATATGAAAACCATGATTTTCAGACATTGAACAACAGGCAGCACAGAGCAATGTTCTCTGCGAGAAAGGAAACAAACTATGAAGTTCTATGATTGCTTTAGCTTACTACGAGGAGGAAGTTTCCAACCACAGCACAGAGAGTGGAAATCCAAACTGAACGCAGAGTTCTCTGTGAACTGAGGAGGCAGAAAGGAGAAGTTGGGAGTCCCAGGCAGTTGGAATTTGCAGGGCAGAGTACCAGAGCAGACACAGCTACAAAGAGAGGTTGTTCCTGAGATCTGGAGGGTTCCCTTGGAGTCTTCAACAGAGATCTGATCAAAGCATGTGTGTAAGCAAACTACCTTTTAGCTGGGATATGAACTACTGTAAAGGAGCAGAAGAAACAATCTCCAAAGATCACACAGAGTTTGGAATAGTTTATGTTCCCAGGAAGGAGAGGCAAGAAACTTGGTAATACAGGGCATGCATCAAAAGATTAACCAAAGAATTTATATGCATAACCCATGGACACAGACAATAGTGCAACAGGCCTGGTGGGCGCGGGGAGAGTGGGGAAGGAAGGGGCAGAGGGCAGATGTAGGATGGAGGGGGTTAAAGGGGAAAAAAGGGGGACATAGGTAATACTTTGAACAATAAAGATTTTTTTAAAAAGAGTACTCAGAAGGATAATGCCCTACTAATGAATACAAATTAGCCTTAGACTAGCAACTACTCTGATTCCACCTGGCAAAGATTAAAGCTAGTTGCCAGAGTCAAAATATTTCTCAGCAATTTAAGTACATCCCAGAGTAAAGCTAAAAAAAAAAAAATTTTTTTTTAAATTACTACAAATGCCAACATGCACAATGCTTGAAATCTGATCTAAAATCACCAGGCATGCAAAGAAATAGAAAAATATGACTAATAATGTGGGAAAAATCATTCAATGAAAACTGGGCAACAAATGACACAGATGACAGCAACAGTAAAAAGCACATTAAAACACTTACTGTAATCATACTCCATATGTTCAAGAAGATAGAGGAAAACATAAGCCTATTAAGGAAAAACATGGAAGATATTTTTAAAATCTAATTCTAAATTCTAAAAAAGGAGCATAGAATGTCTAAAATGAAAATGACACTGGATAGTATAAATTCTAGCCAGGGAACTGAAAAACTTGGTATCCATGAGAAACTAAACAAATATCACTAATATTCCTTATCCTTTGAGCACATTAAGCAATGATGATAATGACATGGTGTAATGAGTTAATTGAGTGTAATGAGTTAAATTGAGTTGAATGTCAGTAGAAAAATTTTCAAAGCTGTTCCCAGCCATGCCCCAGTCAGAGTTCTTTGTAATCTGACAAGGAACCAAAGATATGAACAAGGATGGGTAACTAGATATAACATCAGGTTTACATCAGTGTGTCAAGACCCTAAATAGACCTTATAATTGTAACCAATAATGTTTTGGATATTTGTAGTTTGTGGTTTCTATGAATAAAAGTTTGCTTAGCACCAAGGCCGTGGCTGCTACAAGCTCCCTTCTTATGGCAGACAGCTGGCCAGTTAACTCAATAAATCCTGGCTTGCTGCTTAAGACCTAATTGGAGTTGGTGATCTTACTCTTGCGAATGTTGGTCCACAACATCATTGGTTATTTTCTATTTCTTCAATGTCACAGTTGAAGTTACTTGTTTTATGTTCTGCATTTCCCCCTTTAAATTATTTGCTTCCCCAGTAGTGGTTAGCAATAATTGACCAAGTAATGTGTAAATAAATAAACAAACTCTTTGTTTCTTTATTGTTTTAGCAAACAAAATAAAATTTGCAATGAAATTAAAAAAACACACTAGGTAAATAGCATATTTGACAACTCTGTTAGTGAACTTAAAAACATAACGCTAGAAACTATTAAAAATTAAACATATGAAAAGTCTGAAAATTTAAGAGAATACCAGGGAGCTGAGACAACTTCAAACGGACTAATGCACATATAATTGGAGTCACAGAAGAAGAACTGAAACAGAAAAGTGTCCCTAGTTTTTGAAATGTAGTGTCAGCGGCCCATCCTTTGAACTAGAGGATTAGATAAAACCATAAGGAGAGAAGAGTGATTCTGCCCTAACATAATGGTTAAGAACACAGTGTTAACTGAACATTATCTTACAACAGATGTTAAGAAGATTGACCTTTAATTTTAGTTTATGAGTATTGGAGCTACACTGGCCATTCTTTATATAATATCTGTTTTCCCTCTTCCAACAAAAATCTTCCCAAGGTGACACATGTACCAGAGTGGCCCACAAGATATGAGGGTGAGGTGAATAAAGCAGTGAAGACTCAAGCAGAAGAAAATTTCTAAACTCTGAAATTCTGTCACTTCCTCATGCACTTCCTTTCCCTCTCATCTCTGTTCTCCACTTTCTTGAGCTGGAGGCTTTTTCATTTCTTAACAAAGTTTCTGTTCACACTGGCACTGGAAGGAGCACATAACTACCTTTCAGTGGTAATCATGACTTGGAAAGTGCAGTGAGAATGACAAAATTCCTGCACATATTTTTCCATTCACTCACAATGTTCTATGGGCTGGGAATATATTAGTAAATAAGGCAGATGCATTCCTGCCCTATGGGAAGTAAAGACTGCCTAGAGAAATGGGCATTATCATGATAATAGCTTTAATTAATATATAATCAGTTAGTATATTAACATTAATTATTTGCCTCAGCATTTTGCACTATATCACAGGGGGCCAGAAACCCCTATAGCAGTGGTTCTCAACCCTCCTAATGCCTCAACCCTTCAATACAGTTCCTTATATTGTGGTGACCCCCAACCATAAAATTATTTTCATTGCTACTTCATAACTGTACTGTTGCTACTGTTATGAGTCATAATGTAAATATCTGATATGCAGGATGTATTTAGGTGACCCCTGTGAAAGGGTCATTCGACCCCCAAAGTGGTCGCGACCCCCAGGTTGACCGCTGCTCTAGAGACTCTATTTCCTTTGCCAATTGACTGCCAGTTTGCCCTGGCCAGTAAAAAGCACTGATATAATACTAGATGATAGGAGGAGAGAAGCCATGGGTCTTCCTCTCCTAGCTAGGGTGTTTATTCCTCTCTCTCTGCCTTGTGGTGGTGTCTCCGGCCTTCTGCCCTATCATTGGCCCTGATTTCCCCAACTACATTAGCCCTGCCCAATTGTCCTCTTTCGCAGTTCTGGCACCCTGCTAAGGCATCCTATGAAGTCGCAAACACACCCCTAATCCGGGTTATCTCACCTTTCACTTTGCTTTTACATTTCCTGAGTGTAGCCCACAAATCCAACATTTTCCATGTCAATCTTAATAGGTCCCAGTTTAATAGGAAAATAACCAGTATATGGAATCAACTCTCTCACCACTTGTGTAACTAATTCTATTACGTTTACTCTCCTTGAAAGGTTTAATTACTTGAAAGAGATAATTACTGTTTCCTTGACTGACACACCTCTCATTTTGATTAATGCTACGACATGGTCCAATGAACACACACAATGGGAGTTCTATACTGGGGAATCAGAGACTGTTTCCTTAAAGAATTAATGTTTCAGCTAAGTATTGGAGTATGAAAAGAAGTGAGCCAGACAGAGAAACAACCACAGCACACAGTCAAACAACACATAATTTAAGATATCAAAGAACTGCTCTTCAAAAGGCAATTCCTTGCTATACAGTTGATATATTTCCATGTTACACTTCTCACTGTGTCACTTGATCTATAGCAAGTCTGCCATGGGCTCTACCTTAGAGGTTTAACTCAAAGATTTGTTTTGTCCTTTATTATGATCCTATTAAACCCAATGATATTTTGCTTTTTATCAACTCAAGTGTCTTCACAGTCCTGTTAAAATATTCCCAGAGAGAAATATCTGCTCATAAAAAACCATCGTTTTATTTTACCAGCATCTTCCAAGCACATTCCCTACCTCGTCACCCTCAGGCCACACATTTAACCAGGATTTTTGAAATGTCAAAAAGATTAGGCTGACTGGCTGAATGAATGCTTCTATCTGTCTACCTTTTTATAACATTCCATGAGAAATGGTTGCCTAATTCAAATAGAGCTTGCCAGTCAAATAAAATTCCCTGTTCTACTCCATCTTTTAGATGAGAATTATTTGTTTTTCTTTTGCTGGAGGCTCTGATATGGCCCGGTGCCATGTTATTTAACTGATTCTTTAGTACTTTGTTCATTATGCAGTTTTAAAATAACATTGAAATATTATGTCTTGATTTCTGCGTTTTGGGATATCTCCTCAAAATTTACATCTGAGACAAGTGACTTCCTCCTCTTGCCTTAGTCCCAACCCAATAGCTCTTGCGATTCCCTGAAGGGATAATAGCTTGTGCTGGAAGCAGAATGGGGCATCTCTGCCTACACTGCCCCCGAGACACCTTATCATCAGGCGCACTTATCATTGGGCGCACAAGAACTGCAAGAGGGAGAAGGGGCGGGGAGGGAGAATTAATTCTCTTAAAGCATATTCAAAAAAAGTTCATTGAGGACAATTGCATAAACAAATTTCAGTATTAGACACTATCATTTCTGAAACTCATTATTTAAACAAATATATACATAGCATGGGTTTCAAATACATTTTAAGAAGAAAATTTTATTTAAAAAATTACTTAAACTTTTTATCAGTCCTACTTCTAAGATGACAATCAACTCACAATAAGCAAAAGAGACTAAAAAGATAGGAAAATGAGATATTACAAACCAGGAAGATGTTTCCTTCCGTGTGGACTTTGCCATAATTGTAGTCACCCTCAGCCTTGATTCTTTAAAAGAGTTTGCTCACATAGGAATGGTCACGTGTGTTTGAAGTTCTCTCTGTACTGTGATTCTCTAGAATGTCTGCTTGATTTATCAAGGGCTTACTTTATGTTTCTTGAGTGTAGCCCACAAATCTGACATCTTCCATATTAATGTTAGTAGTCCTCAATTCAACTGGAAAAGAACCCCAGATGTGGAATCTGGGCAAGTCTCTGGATGACTCCTTTTTGTGCTTAAAAAAGGTATTTAGGTCTTCATCTCCTCATCTCTAAAATAGAGCTTTTGGACTAAAAGGTTATTTGCATATTTTTTCCATTTTCACATCCTTCGATCAAGTGGTTCTGTTTCACATACAAATGTTAGTACTTATGGAAGACTTTGCCTAACTTGGCCTTACTGGCACTCTTTTTTCATTTCCTCTTTTGTGTGTAACACTAAACTTTATTTTGAAACTAGAGGCCCGGTGCACAAATTCATGAACTGGTGGGGTCCAGCTGGCCCACCCCCTATGGGGGCCATTGGGGACGGGCTGGCTGGGGTGGGGGCTAATTAGGGGTGGGACCAGCCATCCCCATCCCCGATCTGGGTGGGGAGTGCCTGTTGGGGGACGGGGCTGGTGGAGTGAGGGGCCATGGGTATTCTGGTCATTCTGCCATTTAGTCAATTTGCATATTACCCTTTTATTTCTTTTATTTTTTAAATATATTTTATTGATTTTTTTATGGAGAGAAAGGGAGAAGGATAGAGAATTAGAAGAAACATCAATGAGAGAGAAACATCAATCAGCTGCCTCCTGCACACTCCCCACTGGGGATGTACCCACAACCAAGGCACATGCCCCCAACTGGAATCGAACCTGGGACCCTTCAGTCCACAGGCCGACACTCTATCCACTGAGGCAAACCTGTTAGGGCAATATTACCCTTTTATTATATAGGATAGCTTTAACTAAAATTAGTCACTTAAAAAATAATTTTGGGACTTCTAATCATAGCAAGGTTTTTTTATTTCCTATGTCAGGCCTCCAATATGTCTCTCATGATCTTTACCATACTTTTTATGTTTATTTATTTAAATTATAGCCTTTTTAAAAAAATCCTCACCTGAGGATATGTACTTACTAATTTTAGAGAGTGGGGAAGGTGGGGGAGAAAGGAAGAGAGAGAAAGAGAGAAATGTGAGACAGAAATATTGATCAGTTGCCTCCTGTAACACTCTATCCGAGGATCAAACCCGAAACCTAGGTATCAGACCTGATGGGGAATTGAACCCACAACCTATTGGTGTATGGGATGATGCTCCAATCAACCAAGCCATCTGACCAGTGCAAATTGTTCCCTTCTTTAATCATATTCCCTAAAGTTTTCTATCTCAGAATGCTTTCCTTTCACATGCAGAGATTTGCAAGCACAGAAAAATTACCACAGTGTTGCTTACATTTCTTAACAAACAGTTATTTTTCCTTTTCTTTCTCTCCCTCAATTTCCTCTCTTTTGTCTCTTGTATTCCTTGGCTTACTTTTCCCACTTTCTCCTTTTTTCCCTCAATAATATCCCTCATGACAGGTGAGACGATCCTAGATGTTCAGAATAAATAAGCAGTACAAATATTCATTACAAAGTGAATTTTATTCAACAGTATACATACTATCCATATTCTATTCAGTGCATATGGACTAACACATTAAGAAAAACATATTCCACAACTGAAATGGATTAGTGATTACAAATAATATGTGGTGACAAAATACGTTTATAGACAGTCTTTGGGGGGAAAGTCAGGAAACAGGAGGAAAATAAAATATAAGATGGTGAGTGATTAGGAGATGATAGGTGCAAAAATGCTCAAAATACTTTTGCCCACCTATGGGAAGGTGTGGGGCCTCACTCTTCAAAGTGTTTCTTCTTCTTGGAAGCCATATTTGTGCATCCCATGTTGAACTGTTCCTCCCTTCTCTGTTCTCTCATTAATATTCAAATATAAGTGCACACTTTAACTGCCATCACCCTGAAAGGCATTCATTTGCATCTCAGGTGTCCTCCTTCCCAGTAAATACCAGTCTCCTTTAGTACATGCAGTTCTTCATCTGGCACATACGAAGCTCTAGCTTCAAATTCTATGGCCCCTATTTACTATTCGCATAAACATACCCAAGTTTTTAAACCTTCTGTTAGCCACAATCTCCTCATTCATAAAATGAGAAAATAAGGCCTCAGGATTTGAATGAAATGGCTAAGGTTCAGCTTCCCTTACATACTGGAGGATTAACCAAACTTTAAGCCTCAAATTTTAAAATACGTGAACTGGATTCTGTGAAAAGGAGAAGCCTCTGAAAGTTGATGGAGAAGAAAACTGCCTAACCCCTGGCAGCTGGATTCTTGAGGTTTTGTGGGACAGAGGCCAGCAAGCTCCACTGAGACAGGTCTCTGAGGTGGCTCGCCTCCCACAGGTGCCCGAAATAGTGGGGTACCGAAAGCCAGTGTCTTCAAATGGACCACTGCAGACTAAACATGCCTCCACAATGTTTTCTTTGAACTATGCAAATCCTGATTTCCAAGCACAACTCAAAGAATGAAGGAGGAACCACAAGGCCCTGGCCAGGTAGCTCATTATCCTGATACATCAACGTTGCAGGTGTGATCTCTGGTCCGGGCACCCAGAAGGATCAACCAGTGAATGTGTAAATAGGTAAAACAACAAATGAATGTTTCTCTTTCTCTCCCTCTAGTTCTAAAATGAACAAATAAAAATTGTGTTCCTTATAAAAAAATAAAATAAAAGAAGCAGCAGCAGCAGAAGAGACCACTAAATAACTCATACTAGATTAGGTGAGTGGAAAGAACTAAGTGGGAGTTTATTTCCCCCTGTGGAGAAATGCTTGTCTTGCCAGCATTTTCAAGCACTTCGTATGGTTTTACAATGTCTGAGGCTTCTGGTCAAGTGTGCTTGGGCTCTGCAGTGCAGAGAGCCTCTGGCTGTGTGAGGGAAGCTGAATGGAAGAGGCTTTTGCAGAAGTGGTTCTGCTTCTAACCACTGAAGGTAGCTAGAAAAACAGCTTTGTGATTTCCACTCTGATCTAGGGAAGAGTACACTAATCTCACCAGAAGACAATTCGGGGAGTATTTCAGCCAACAGCTCACATTTTGAAAATTATTTACACAGACTTTGAAAGCATGCCCTCTCACAGCAGCAGCCTCTGTGTCAGCCACTCAGAGCAGATCGGACGGTCCTTATCACTCAGATACTCAACGATGTCAGTAGTTCATTAACTGTTGCTTTCCCACACACAATTCAAAACCTTTCTTCATTTTCCACATTCATATTTCTCTTTCCAATGAGTGTGGCTCACAAACATTAGCATTTTTCTCATTTGTCTCATAACAATCTTCTAAGAAATAACAACAGTGACATCTGAATTTTACAAGTTTTACTGTAAATAACAAAAAATTTCTATAAATGGGCAAAGGTAATTAACAAACCAACAGAAAAATATTTCTACAATTTTATCATATTTGTCACCTAAGCTCCTCCAATATAATGCTATGGAAAGATATTTCTGGCCCATCTTATAGACTATTGAGTATTTTTAAATGATTATGCCTTTACTTTATTTTTCATTTTCACCAAAAAAATAAGCTAAAACTCTGTAGTTTTAAATGAGTGTTATGGACAACAAAAAATACCTAAACTGAGTAAGTCAAATTATTTTGTTGTTTGAAAAAGTATGTAAACTTCTGAAGCATGTATTCCCTCTTCTCACCAGCCTCATGTAACAGAAGCAACTAAATACACTTATAGCAGAGTTCAACCTCCTAATTATCCTCTCTAAGCAATTTATTTTCTACTTTTTAAAAAAATTCTGACACAAATTCCCCCAAAAGTGAAAGACATGGTAAAGAAAGTTTTAATGGTATCCTAAAGAGCCCCGGGTGTGTTCGCTCAGCAGCTGGGCCCCACCAAGGAATCCTGCACCAGCGTCTGCCCCTGGCTTGCCACCCAGCTCTGCGCCAGGTGTGTCCCCTCAGCGGTGGGGGCTCACCAGGCATGTGCGATCATGGGCCCTCTGGTGGGAAATGTCCAGGCCTGCACTCACCAGCCCTCCCACCTCCCAGTGCACGAACCCTGGAGGGGCTGTGGACAGCCTGAAAATGGCCCTCAGCCCCTCACCCAGGCTGGCCAGGCATGCCAGCAGATGGACATCCCCCCCCCCAGAGGTGTCCCAGACTGCAAGAGGGCACAGGCCAGGCTGAGGGACCCCTAACCCCCGAGTGCACAAATTTTTGTGCACCGGTCCCCTAGTATATATATCTAAACTAATAAAAGCGAAATATTAAAATTAACCGTTTCTCCGAGACAGGGTAAGCCACGCCCACCAGCCAATCAGAGCGGCTGTATGCAAATTAGCCCAGCCAACATGGCGGCCGCCACTCACGGACCTGAGTAAACAGCCCTTTCCATTGCGGCAGGAGGGAAAGTGAAGCTG